>JALLAY010000244.1:0-18320 GCA_036939635.1 Cyclotella baltica | reverse complement strand
TGATATGTGGGTCAGAAATTCATCTGTATCTTTCCTTTGGTGGGACGGACAGACAGACAGACTGTGTGAGGGTGCCTTCGACCGCGGTGGCACCAGAGAGCCGCCCGCAGGGCTATCATTGTGTGTGAGCGGACGGATGTAAAAGCATGCTACCTACTTCCTCTGCTCCAAATAAAGAAATGAAAATATGATGCGCTTGCATGTGTGTGTTGCCTTGCCTTGGTTGTGTTCTTTATCGCTTTGACTTCTTTGTTGATGCATTACTTTTTGTTCTGTTGCTGTCTATTTCTATTGTTGCAAGGTAAGTAGGCGCACGTAAGTCTAATATTACTTAGTAATAAATTATTTTCCCTACGTAGCAAATACTTATTGTGTATCTATTGAATATATACCGATTCCTAAATAGATCCACTTGGTATCCTGAGAATTTTGGCTCTCAATCTCGTGAATAACGGGCGAATCAACGCACTCAGCGCGAACCATTAAAACAACAATGAACTTTCGAATCAACCAGCAAGCGGCATAAATCACCGAAACCAGCCACAACCAAGCCAACCAGCAGCCTCCTCCCCAGCACCAAAACAAAATATGAAGACATACCAACTAAAATTCCTAGCATGGACCTTCTCCGCCTTCCTCCCACCCAAAACCACCACACAAGAACCAGACTACTACACCCTCCTAGGAGTCTCCCCCAACGCCTCCCCCGACGAAATAAAAAAAGCCTACCGCAAACGCTCACTCGAACTCCACCCCGACAAACTACGTCAACGTGGTATGCGCTACCAAGGCTCGATAATAACCGAAGACGAAGCCCGCTCCGCCTTTCAACAAATGAAGGCAGCATACGATGCATTAGAGGACCCGAAGAAACGACAAGTATATGACGCACTGGGACAAAGTGGGATGGAATTCGTAGTGAATCCAAGTCATGCTTGGGATCCTCACGTACTGTTGGGGAATTTGGCCAAGAGTTCGGTCGGGGATAGAGCCAAATTAATGATGTTGGTTTTGGTTTTCTTTGGGTGTGTTTTAATGCAGCCCATTTTGATTTGTGCCAAGATTGATCAGACTTTGGGTGGGGGAGGGTCTTTGGTGGATTCACTGTGGGTGGCGCTGTTTGTTCCCTTTTGGATATTTGCAGTGGCGTTTGGAGTGGTGATGGTGGTTGGTGGGGCGGTTTTACCTTTGGTTCAATGGATGGTTTTTGTGGTGGGCGTTTTGTTGCTGACATTGAAATGGGATGGCATTGTTCAAGTGAATTATGCCATTGTGTTTATTCCCTTTTATTTGTGGATGGCATTGCGGTGGTTTGCTGCCAGTAAAGACATGAGTGATACGAGGAAAGACATGTCGAAAATGGTTACGATTGACTACATTGAAAAATACATTTTGAACGAAAAGAAGCAAGATGAGGATGGGAATGATGTGGAGGATCAGCTTCATAGGACGTATAATGATTTATCGGAGGAGGAGAAGGATGAAATTAATGAGTCTTATATTATTGTCCATGTGCCGCCGAAACAATCTGCTCCCGGAGAAGATGAGGCTGATTCGTCGATTGAGGGAGATTTGGATCAAATTGAGCGCAGTCCAGAGTATCAGGAGGCATTACTACGTCATCGGGAGGCGTACAAGGCCATTCAGCATATTATCCTTCCTGAAATTCCTCTCATTATTCTAGTTGTTATTCAACTTGACATGGGCAAAAATTGGAATTGGGGCTTGGTGTTTATTCCCCTTTGGATATCCATGCTGATTGAATGTTGTGATGGGTGTTATGGTTTCTTTTGTACTAGTGCTTTGGCACATATTGAGGTTCAGGAGGCAATGGCTGCGCATTTTGCAAAAGAGAGTGAATCTGCACATGACACTACAAAAGGATCCAAGGATGAAGCAGAAGGTGAAAAATCCGATAAAGACAAAGATAGCGCAGATGCAGCAAAATCAAATGATTCCAAACCAGTCGATAAAGCTAATTCAGAAGAGACTGCAGAAACTGCCAAGGAGGGGGAAGCCGCAGATTTAACTGCAAAGGCAGAGGTTGAGACTGCTGTTGCTGTTGAGCCATCTAATGCTGATGAGAAGGATGCCACCAATACCAAAGAAGAAGAAAAGAAGGATTCAAACGAAGATAACAACTTTCCAGACATCGGAACCAACGGGCAAAATGATGATGACGACGAGTTTCTCCGAAACATGTTCTCCATGGATGAAGATACCTTCCAATATTATCAGCAAGCCGAACAAGAGGCCGAGTCAAAAGCAACAGAGGCTCAATCCAAAGCCATTGCATCATTCTGCAATATTATTTTCCAAATCATTTTTGCTGGATTGTTTGTGGGCAAGTTAAATCAAGTTTATGATGAACGCGATGAACCAGTTGAGGAGAACGAGAGTACTTCATCCTTCAGCACTTTTTGGATAATCTTTCCTCTACTACTCTTTGCTGGGTGTACAATCTGCTGTTGTTTCTGTGCCATCTTTTGTGCTGCAGAGGTAGATACTCACATGACCCCATCAGAGGATGAAGAGGGGGCTGATGTGGAGCAAGAAGTGGAAGCTCAAGACGAACAAAATAAGGATGGAGTTGTTGTAATTGAGAAAACACCGACATCGGAAGGGATGGAGTTGGATATTGAAGGCCAGGCTCCTACCAAAGATGAATCTGCTGCTGTAAAGGAGTCAGAGGCTCCGCAAACGAAGAAGGAAGAAAGTGATATGGACGACTTGGATTAGTTTTTGTGGTGTGTAGAAATCAGTATCAGTATTTATGGTCTATGGTTGTGTTGTTTAATTAATTGTTTAGAATTAACATTGTTTAATGGATTTGGTTGTGCTACACGTGCGATGTTAGATGACGTGAATGTGATGTTTATCTCTATTCACCCTGCCCAATGGCCCAGGGCAAAAACCTTATCCCATTTTTCACTGACTTTCAAATATTAGGGTAGCACAATATTCAGTTAAAAATACAGCTTAGAAATACTCTTATTAAGCTTAGCATGGTCACAGTCATCATCTACTTACAGTTAAAAAACTACAAACAAAAATTCAAATTGATTATCGAGAGACCACCAATTTTTTGCCTCCACCCATTGCGAGTAAACTCACTAACAAAATTGACATGTATCCATGATGTTAATGGAATCTGTGTTTTTGCTTGGACAGAATGTCCCCTCAGAACTGCTACCCATCTATTACTTCTTTATAGCCCCTCAATAACATGGGAATGGGATGATCTAGTGGGTGTGTGGTAGAGTTTGGATTGCAAATTATATCTCACGATCTTGCCTTTGACTTTGATCATCAAGCAATTAGTATTGAGATTCAGTTTAATTTTTGCACCATGAATCCAACAACAACACTTCCCTCTTTTTCTCTTTGTATCCCAACAGACCCAAGCTCATCAAATCAACAATGATTTGTCTCAATTGAATCTTGAATGATAAAATTTTGACGTTCTCATCCAACGTCGTGCTTATTTTTCCTGGACAGGATTTGAAGTAAAATATTGGTTCTGTCCAAAATGGATGACACCAGATTGGCTCACATCAGGACAACTAGTTGGAATTGACAGTTTTTCTCATCAATCCAACAGCTGTCGGTCCCTCGACAACATCCAATTCTCTTCTGACATTGTTCTTCACTGTAGAATAACTTTCAAATCCAAACTGGAATTAATAAAAAAGTTCCAACCTATACTATTGATGAGGCACCATTTTTCAAATCCAATCCTTTAAAATTCATCAAAAGCCATACAAAGTCACTGAGTTTGACATTTGACGTGCACAAAAATACTAGACCTTCCTTTTTACAGCAAAGTTCAGAGAATTGGTCAATATGATTGGGATGAGGTTAATGCAAGAAAACAAAAGGAATAGCTCTTACATTCTGCACTTTAACATTGCAAGAAGCAAGTTAGCACATGATCACAAGAGTGTATTTTCATGGTCGATCTACCTTGATTAAAATGTTTTTCTTAAAATATAGCTCTATATCTCAAAAGAACCAATTTTTTGTAACAAATAACACCACAAGCTTTGTCAATAAATCAATGTTGTACAGTTGTTGTGTTAGCATACCAGTGGTGAAGTGTCATGTATCTCATCAATGGTATAAAAATGTATTTACAAGAACATAATGATTAATGAGGTCAAGGTAGTGGTTGAGGAACAATGTGAGGGCTTGTATGAGTAATATGCAGTCAAAAAGCGGTTTTCTTCATCAATCTTGTAAAAAATATCCCACAAAACAAATAAAAGCAGAAAAAACTGAGAGCCAGTTGTAATTTTTACTAGATAGCAAAATTTCTCTATACTTTGTTTGTACTTTTCACAATAGAAGGCACACAAATTGATTGAAAATCAAGACATCAAATGGATAGGCTATATTAGTGTTATTTGTAGAACTATGAATCAAAACCTAACCACAACTCCTCTCCCCATGACTGAAACGTCTCCTCTCAACCTACTCAAGGGTTTAGTGAGAGATAGATTTTCAAGTTCTGGGTTCTGAGAAATTATATTTCTTTAAATCACATCAAACTAGATGGATCAATGTATTTACAAGAACACAGATCATGAATCATGACCATCTCTCATCAATCGGGTCTTTGTTGGTCTGGTCAAAGCTACTTTTAGTTGATTGTTTGATGTCGCCATGATTAGTAATTCAATTCCATTGAATGTTATTTGTTTCAATTAATATCAAATCCTCATTTCAGCGAAAATGACTTATGTAATGACAGGAGGCACATCATATTCATCGACCGCTTGTGATGGAAGAGCAAGCCTAAAAAGGCAGGCACAAATGAATTATAATTTCTGTATCAAATAATGAGTTCATGAAAGAGGGGGTGGTGTTAAGAATATCAGCACTGAGATACTTGGAGAAACTCATGGGCAATGTTAAAAGTACAATCTGGGATAAGGTCATGATTGGGGTATTTCGGTGTCGTGGAATATTTTCTGTGTTGTGGACCATTCTGTGGAGTCATGCACTAAATTGGAATTCGTACATCATCCAAGATTCTCTAAGAGTGATACTGATCTCTTCAGAAGCGTGATGAGAATTGTGACAGGTACATGGCTGTACATTTGAACCTCACATTTTCATTTTTAGATAGATTTGTAAAGTTCATAATTTCAATTGAACATAAACCACAATGTGATTAATGATATTACATCTAGACCATTATTGTAACATTCTAACACGTTTATAAATCAGGCGGGGTTTTTAGCGCTCTTTTTATACTCTAGAGGGTGTGGGCGATCTAACCGTGTCAGATTCGCACACTATGCAAGATGTTTGTGACCCCAAAGCAGCTTCAATTAGCAATTTAAGGGGTACTTGTTTTTTCACTTTTTACCACACAAGACAACACAAGAGGGTAAAAATTCGAGAGGGGGAACTGAACGTCCCAAAACAGGCTTTTTGGGGGGTGGTTAGAAATAAACAACATGGAATTTTCTCCAAGGACGATCGAGGATCGAGAGCAACAATAAATACTAATGATTCGCATGTTGATTCGCATGACCCCCATCTTCCTTCTCATGACCGCAGGTTGTCCGTATTTTGCGGAGAAAACTTCTTGTGTGAGATGTATTTTGAGCCAAAAGTAGAATCAATTTCTTAATAGGAATCAGTATACGACCACCTCAGCTTCAACTTTCCTCTCCCACCACATCCATTCGTAGCCTAGTCGTAAAAATTTTGCCGAAACGGGATTTCGAATCCGATTAGATTCATTTCTATAAGAAAGATCTTGATGAAAGCAATGCGTGATAAAATCACACACATCAAGCAACATCAAGGACATTCAACGAGAATGACCTGACTGGGTAGGTAAACTAAAATTCCGATGGATCTTCTTGAAAAACTGCGTTGCTTGGTGATGATAGGGTTCACAGATTCCCGTGAGATCCAAATCAACTCTATCTCTCTAGAGAAGCAAGCTCTCGATTCTCCGCGACGGGCGACGGAACGAAGAGAGGATATTACAAAAATCACCAATCTTTTTCATTTTGATCCAACCTCCCAGACTCCCTCTGAAGCAAGCTATTGCATCTCTTTCCATATCATTAAAAGGATCACGCAATAATGTCACCATCTGATAACCAGAGTAGTAAACTCATTGTTGACTTCCCTTACGATCAGCAAGTTGGATCCAAGTCCGTTCGCTTTTCGTCGCGTTGCTCGGGACGCTACATGAAATACCCGTCACAGGAGGAGATAATCAAGCGTTGGTATTCAAGTGAGGATCAGGGAAGTTTTAAGCAAAACGCAATTCAAGATGCTATCAATGTTTCCCTCATGATTAGAAGCGGCAGTAGTGAGATTGCACCTGCGGATTTATTTATCGATTGCATTGGCTTGAGTCATCTTGTCTCCCGTAATGTGTTCAAGCGCTGGAAATCGATCGATGCAGCGAGGAAGTATCATGTACGTGTGGTCCTTGAAGAGCAGAAGCGGCAAAGGACCAATGGTATTAATTCACCCGAGAGTCTTGCTCGCGTTTCCAAGACAAGCTCTGAATTGGCCAAAAGGCAGGCATACAAGATCGCGGAGTTGGCAGTATCAGTTTGATGCTTTGGTTTTGATTTTCTTTTCGTCTAGTTCTTGGAATGTTACATCGGCGACAAAAAGCACAGAGTTTATGTTGAATTTATGCAACATAGTGTGTAGTAACGTTTAAGTAATTGCGTTAACAACATATGCAGTGATGTTTTTCAATGCAAACTAATTACAATAAATCTTATATAAAGATCGCATGCGATGGTTTTGCAGTGCTACATAGGTATCACAGTTTAAAAAGGTGTCTATGCCACTGCATAATGAATTGAGGGAGAAACATGATAGAGTTTGGGTGCAAGAATTTCCTCTCTGATAAACGGCTTGATTTAAGAGATTGACTACCTAGTATTGTCTAAAAGAATATACTAAGTATAAAGGGATTGATGGACAATAATAAACTGCTTAAGTTAGTCATACTTCTTCCACTGTAACAGCTGACTGCAATGGGAAGACATAAGGGGTTTATGAAAAACTCTTCAGCACAGTCAACTCTCACTCTGTATGAGAAAGAACATGCCCCCGTGAAAGCAAACAGAGGATTGTTGACTATTGCAAATTGAAATTGACAACCATTCTAGACAGTTGTGAATAATGACTCTTATGTCTCCATTGTTTTAGTCTGAATATGCAAGATAGCATTCTCCGATATTAGTTTAAAACTCACCAGGAGGCAGTCAACAAAACAATGTTAAACTCTTGACTTGTGACTTGCAGTAGTTGCCAAAGAACTCCCTTTAGATTTGGTTTCGGTCATAGCATCAAGTTGTGCAAACTATGTTGACTTGAAATTAGAAGTATCTCTGGGGTTGGTTGAACTGTTTTATGAGAGTGACAGGTTAACGCATTATGAGTTATTCAGAAGTGAACAAAACAAGTAACCAGGTAAACATGGTGGTCTTAAATGATGAAATCTTATGATATTGCCCAAAGGGTTCCTAAATGACAGGAACAATGTGACTCTCATTGTTAACCTTATATGCTGCTACACACAGTGATGTGTCTACCTAGGTAGATATTTTTTAATAATTCATGTGTTGTTGATGTCTGTTTTAATTTTATGAATCCTTAAGTGTGATTCTTTCAAGCACTGCTTATTTCTAAGAGCACGGCCCCATCGACATGGGATGTATCATTGCCCTCTTATGTCACATCAGCCTTCAGATGTGGCATATATGGTTATGGGTATGTCATTATCATCTCATGCATTGTTGGGATACCGGCAACTCATCAGTCCCAGTTTGAGGGAAGCTATAGACAGTGCGAGCTTCCTTGTAAAATTTCAATATTTGTCATTGGGTATCCTATTTTTCAACATTTCAGGACTCCCAATTCCTAAAAAAGAACATGTGGACAAGTGCGTCATTCAAAATTTTGAATACTCACACTTTAGTGTGACAGACAGACCAAAAATCCGTGTGCATCTTCATTATTCATAATGTTGAATTCTTAACCACCATGGCACCCCTAGTTTTTCATCTCCACACATCATGCATGCTATAACAACAGAATAGTCTTGACCCAAACAATTCCGCTCATTTTAATACTGCACGCCATCATTGTCCTATTGATAGGTACGTGAATATTTATGGTGTTGAATGGAGGAGTGGACCAAAGTCCCTGTTATTGTTTCTGTAACTTTGTACACCGCCCGCTCGTAAATTTTTACAATATATCAAGTTATTTGTCAAGAATTGGGGAGCCGTATAATTTTACGAATAGTATACTTGTAATATTTTACATTGTTAATTTTTGTGACGGATTTTTTAATATTTTGTAATAATTTACGAGGAACATTCTCAAATCCGAGTCATAAACTTTTACAAATGTATGCTTTGTTTATTTCTACGATATAAGTTGTGACAAAGGATGGGATTTTAATCTTGTCAATTTCTACTATCTCGTAAAATTTTACAACTAGATGTCATGTAATATTTCGTAATATTTCACAAATATAATCCACTCACCAATAATGTGAAACTTATGAGTTTAAGACTAATATCATGAGGTTGTAAAAGTTGACAAAGAATTTTCATAACTCATTGGACATGTTTAAAACTTAAGAGAAACAAATATTTATCCCCAATAATTAACCAATAACAAGAACAAATTAAACCTTACAAAACTTTTAGTTTCCAATCAACTAGCAAATCGAACCATCATAATAGAATTATATATATATGTCTATCAGAAACAGGCCTCTAATCATGTGCTTGCAAAGCCGAGTGCAGTCTTTTTCATCTTTGGATCACTGCCAGTGAAACAATGGAACTAACATGTTCAAAAATGTCAAACTCCAAACAAGAGCTACCCAAAATCAATGATGACTGAAAATGAAAAAAACAATGATCGTGGAACCAGAAGAAAATGATGATAACAACTCAGTTGAATCCATTCCCGTGACACTTGTGTTTAACTTTAGCAGTTATCCTCTCGATGAAGGTATTGACCTCTCGAGAACTGCTGGCGTCAATATTTTTAAAGATGCCCTTGTTGTTGATCCAAAGCTGAACAGACTAGAAATCATTGTCGTCAACTGGAATTAATGCTTCAAATCAAAGCAAAGGCTGGGGATTGTTGAAAATGCAATTCAAGAAAATCAGTGATTTTAACTCAATGCTTTTGGTGATTACATTACATAGATCTTCTTGAGAATCATCACAATGATAGTATGGAAGATTTGCGCAGGCAAGGGCTTGCTACAATTGGGGTGGCAATAACCAAGCAAGGTTTATCATGTTGCCCTAGCGGTGAAAACCAGATCTTGATGCTTGATGCTATTGACGGGGGCCTGATTTCGGAAAGTGAGATTTGGGACCTTCAGGATAAAATGCAGTATTACATTTGTTCCAAGATGATTAATGAGATTATCAAGGCAATTGCGAATGGCGCCAGTTACAAGCTGATGCTGGATGGTGAGAGAGACAACATCACTTTCATTTCGGCCCTAAAGAATTGCAAGGTTGACAGATTCTTGCTTCTTGAGAAGATTATGCTTAGCATACAACCAAAGATAGTGACCGATTCACATAAGAGGAAAAAGCGCAGAATTGTATGGGAACAATGTCCAAGTCCTGATCTATTCAATGTAGACATTGTGGAAGAATATTCTCAAGAATATCAATCCCGAGCCCTACGATTCAGATTATCCAGAAAGTTCTTACTTGCACTGTCAATCTCCACCAATGCTGACTTCAAATCAGATGTGAAGAACACAAAGAATGAGTTCATTATCATGAAAGACTACAGCAATCCAGCCAAAATCAGTTGTGAAGTCAACATGATCTTCCAGAACCTTTACAAGCATAAGCAGAGGAACTCCGTGTTTGTTGAAGAGACGAAAATCATTACATTGACATCAACAGTCACAAAGTCTCAGGAGCAAATCAAGGCTTTTGAGGCTAAATGAAAGGCAAAGAATGGCAACTCTAGCAACAATTCTAAAGGTAACATGGATGGTGGAGATAGGTCAAACCAGAATGTGGACTGGGATCAGGAGATAATCTAGAGTACCAAGAAAAAAGGGTGCCAATAAGATGTTTAAGAATTGACAGAAGTATGTCTAGTGTAGCAAGCATAACAGCAGCAAGGGAATGTACATGCCGAAGCCTCATGATCATGCTAAAAGGAAGTTGGATTGTGAACAGAAGGTTTCCACAACTAAATTGTGAATGCAAAAGTGTGAGAAGCAGAAGAAAAATGACAAAAGCTCTAGTTTTATCACCGATAGAACTAGCCAAGCACCTTGTGGAAGCCTTGACGACCCCACTGATGATAAGAAGCTTGCAGATGACATTATCAGCACGTCAAATGCTTGAGCCCAAAGTGGGGAAGAATTCTTTGGGATTTACTCTTATTCTTCCCATTGATATTCATGCTTTGAACGGCATCTAACTATCCTATTCCTCCTCAAGTCGACCTTATTCAGACAATCTAAAGAATAGGTGATATATTGTCATATATTATGTGGTATGTGCACAACACTCTGCGTCAAGAAACCATCTTGTTTCTGGTCTGGATAATTTGATTGGCAACTTCTTTGTTTCCCTTACTGTCTTAAATGAGGTCTATTGTTGGGGGCACAATTATGTTGTTTTTATTGTACAGGCAGAAAGAGTGATTCAGAGATTGAGTTTGGTTCCTTTAGTCTTTTCTTGCCTCGTGTTCACGGAGCCTATGGCACATTTCCTCCTCTTCTGATCCTTGCATGCATGGGGAGATTTTTTGGCCAAAGAGTTCAGGAAGTGAGATCAGTGTCTTCGTGAGCAAGACTAGATATTGGCCTGTGCATTGATGCAGCAAACTGTTGGCACCTGATTCGGAGGTGCACAGACCCATAAAATACTGATACACACTTGCATGTATTACACTTCAGCACACAGTCACACAGTTATTGTATAAGCTCTGAATTGACCCTAAGGCAGGCATGGATACAAGATTGCGGAGTTGGCAGTATCAGTTTGATGCTTTGATTTTGATTCACTTTTGGTCAAGTTCTTAGGATGTTGCATCTTCGGGCAAGAAGCACAGATTTTGTTGAATTTATGCAACATAGTGCGTAGTAATGTTTAAATGATTGGATTTATAACATATGCAGTGATATATTTCAACAGAGCAGGTCAATTGACACCATTTGTGAACAAGTATGTATAATAACCTTTAGTTAAGATTTGGAAGTGGTGATTTTGCACTAGTAACATCAATGCCACAGCATGACGTATCGAGACAGTCAATGCTTTTTTTTTCACTATGGTTGGATGTGAGTTTTGCCTCTCAGATAAAAGGCTTGATTATTTAGATTGATTACCATCATACAGCTAAAAGAATACAACAGGTACAAAGGGATTGATGGACAATAGTAAACTTCTTTAAGTCATTAGTCATACTTCTTCCACTGCAACAGTCCATTGCAGTGGGAAGAGATAAGGGATTGAAGAATCACCTTTCAACACAGTCAACCTCACACTCTGGAGATTATATACCCCGCCGGAATAAACCCGTGCCTTAAGTGGCACCTTAATTTCTTCACTCCCTGATAACTTCCATGTGAAAGAAGATGCCCCGATGAAATCAAAAGAGGGTTGGTTGTCTAGAGCAAATTCGAATTGAACATCAGCTTCAACAAGACGGTTGCGAACAATGACTTCCACGTCTAAATCCTGAGGTGCAAATAGATGAATGGAGTTGTGTTTGAGTCTGAATTCTGAATATGCAAGACAGCATCTGACAGCATTCCCCCGCCAGCTTAGAAACTCACCAGGGGGCATTCAACAAAATTATGTGAAACACTTGACTTGTGATTCGCAGTCAGAGCCAAAGGACACCCTTTAGATTTGGTTTGCGGGCGCACCATCAAGTTGCGCAAATGATGTTGACCATACACTACCTTGTCTTCCTCATCATTACCCACAAGTGCGGACCAGCAGCATATTATATTGATGTTTGATGTATCATCTGGTGGACAGAGGCTTGCAATTGAGGTTGGGTGTGACGCAGATGAAGCCGCAAAATGTGGACTCGAAGAGGAAGTTTCATCTTGATCATTTGTCGGGAGTGATGTTCTCGCCCTACGGATCTGAGCCACATGTCTTGGTTGCCCTTGCTTCTCTTGCTCGGCAAGAAGTCTTTCTTTTTCTACTCTATGAGCATGAAGCATTTCCTGTTATTCAGAGGCAAAAAAAATGAGACTTCGATAATCTAAAAAAATTGGTTAACAGAGCACACAAGCATCTCACACTAAAAACCTCATGAGCTCGCTCACGACACATAAAATCGATCACACGTGTGCTTTCGTTCGTTTTCAGATTACTTCCACAACCAATGTTATCATTGATCAAGGAAGAAAGAGTGCTGAATGTTGAAACGCATGTAGATGGTTCCACAGGAACAACAACATAATGCAAAGTGATACGTTCTTGCCACCCAATATGAAGAGAAGGTACGCTTGGGTTCTGTTCAGGATACACCTGCCCTTCCAACTGCTGGACTTTGAAGTTCCTACTCGCAATACATACATTTTCTAAGTCAATATCCAGCTTGGCATCCCTATCACTACGGTAATTCATCAGCTGGACAACGAAAAATGTGAGAATAGCAATGTTTACATCGAAAAATTAACATTCATGACTTACCTCGATTGATAGTATATGCTCTCCTTTGTTTGAATACGACGGCATCAGTGACGCAGACATGGTAATCGACGGATAAACAGGAATGGAAAGTATCTCGCGCGTCCATCTATGACGAGGGGCTACGTTGGATGTTACATTTTGCTCGCTCCATTGCTCATATCGGAACAGCATGTAAAACTCCTGTCTACCACCACCAGACGTGCGAATTACTATCGGGACCTCAGTAGTCTCACCGGGGTGTAAAACACCTAAATGACCAAGGGCACCTTTAAAAGGAACTTGCATGAACGTACCACTCGGTCCTATGCAAAAGGAAGTTGGCGCATCTTCACTTTGCATTTCCTCAAGGCCTGACGCATTAATGTTCAGCCATGGAGCATTCGTTTTCAACATGATATTGCTCGCTGGGGCATATCCAAGGTTTGATAACTTGAGCTTCCAATGACTTGTTTGGCCTTGTAGTACTGTCCCGTGTAAGCTGGAGTCGGGTTCTACGGAAACTTTTAAGAAAGGCATCTTTTGCTCCACTTTCGATCGAAGCAGGAGAGATTCTCCTCGAGCTACAAAAGCAAACATAGACATTTAGCACCAGCCCACATACTGAAAGCCTTTACGTGCAGTATGTCTTGACTTACCTCGTCTAGCCTTGTTGATTTGGGTATCCTGTAAAAGAGGTCCAAGCAAATCAAAACTATTGTAGACCCAAACCTCATCAAGCAATTTGAATCGGAAGCCAAGAACTTTGAAATCCCCTTCGACCAAAGGACAGATATTCAGTGATACCTCTGTCTCGGAATTTGCTGCCAATTTGGCACTTATTTTGGTCACAACAAAGTATGGATCAGAACCTCTGACTAGAGTAGTAGATGCATTGGACGAAGAATCTCCATCCAGGGGTATCTGGCACATGAACTCAGGATTGTGATACTCTTTTTCAGAACCATAAAAGGTAACAACATTCGATTTGATAGAGATAGAATCCGGCTCCGACACTGCAAACTCATTGGTGTGTCGCAATCCCGTTTTGAGACAATCCATGGATGCAACAAGCTGAACCTCAGACAAATCGATATCTATCCCCAAAGGATTGGAAAGTGAGAATGAAACGGCAATTGGTTCCGATGTAGCCCTAACTTCTGGAATCCCGCCCTTTCCTTTCCGCTTTTGGCGCTCTCTGTATTCTGCATCCCGCTCCTGCTTATCTATTTCCATAATGACACGATCAATATTTTCATCACCTGACCGTACATTCGGCCGTACTGGTCCTCCCTCAGTTTCTTCCTCCGGAATTCTGGGCTCCAGTGACATTGCTGATGCTCTCAATTCAGCCTCTGCGCAATTCATCATATCCTGCCAAACAGCCTCATCTCCCTTGTCAGAGTCTTTTGATACAATAGAATCCGAGCGGCCAATTGATATGCAAGAATCACGAGTATTTTCCACACAGACTTGGATGGAAGAGTCATCTACACGAGGAAACCCAAGATTTGAGACTTCAAGCGTTTTGACTGCACGAGCAGCATACCCACTCAGTAAATTTTCTATATGATGATGCCCCCGATCGCCAGAGTTGTCATTGGATCCGGCACTATTCATACGAACCACTGCAACGGTAGCCAGAGATTGGTGCTCTTTACAAATATCCACAATGTGATTGACAAACTTTTGTTGACTCCGGACACTGACGCGTCCGCCCCCGGAACGAATCAATTTGGCATAAAACTGCATCGCAAGTGCAAATTGCCCCATACCGTAAAGCTGCGCTGCAAGAGCCGTACTGAGATGACTTCGCAATTCCTCCCATCTTTCGCCATGATAAACATAAAGTGATGCAGCGAAGCAACGAAAGGCATGTCTCTCCTGCCCCGCACTGCGAAACATGTGTCCAGCCATGAGCATATGAAAAGCATATTTTCTCAACATACCGGCTTGATAGTAGTGAGCAGAGGATTGTTCTAACAAGACTGCGGCTCCAAGGGGAGTTTCGTGGCTGGATGCCGAAGCTAATAGGTCGGCAATCTCCATGTGTTTACCTTCCGACATGGCTCGAGAGGAAGACAATACAAGACAGAGCCGTGTTGCTAATCTAGTAGCATTCGGTGCTTCACCTGGACGTGCGCTGGTTCCATTTTCAGATTCTCTCTCCTCGTCTGCCGCTCTGGTGTATGAATATAAAGCCGTTTCAATCGAGTGAAAAATATCAGAAGAAAATCTCCCGTCTCTGTGTGGATCTAACATGTGCATGCATAGTAAAATCATCTCCTGGACCGAGGCATAGTATAAAACGGCCTTGTCATGTTTGTAATCATCCTTGACAAGACGATAAACACCCAGAGCCGCTTCGTAATCTCTAACAAGAAAGAGTGTATCCGCCAATAGTCTCGTTTGCGACTCAATACTATCAAATCGATACTTGACCGAAGGTCCCATCGCCGCATCATACAAATTGTTACTTTCTTTCTGTCCCTCCGATGCATTAATTAAACTCTCCTTCGGCTTCCTCCACAAACTCTTGATAACATTCTTCACTCCCCGTTTGGCATTGGAAACAGCAGCATTCAAATTGGCAATCCTCCGTTCCACCGCGGGCACCAAACCCGTCACCACCATATTAGCCACAAACCGCCGTATGGCACGTTTATCTGCATCAGCGAGATGTGCACCTCTCACAGGCCAATTTCCACAATCCGCGCTAAACCGTTCCTTAACCACATGAACTCCAAAAGGAGAAGACGGATCCGCCGACTCCCATTCTTGATCTTCCACGAGATTAGTTTGTGCCTCTTCTTCCGCAATACTATTCACTCTCAACACGGAACAACAACCTACACCGAACCGTTCCTTCATCAACGCCAGAGCCTTTGATTCATCAAAACCCCGCGGTCCGGAAGAAACATCATGCAATAACAAAAACTCCCGTCGTAACCCATTAGGATCATAACGTCCATCGTGATATGGCCGAGGCAAATGATGGACATTGGCCAACTCCGCCAAACAAATTAGATAATTCTCCGAGGTGGAAGCTGCCAAAATGACTACCGGTGGATTACAAAGCATATCCTGCATCATGCCGGAGGTAGAATGATCCAGAGTATATCGGAATCTCTTGAGCCAAGCATCATTTTGAGAAGTCAAAGCGTAGGCATGTTGGGCATTATCCGTCGTTTTACCAACTTGACGTCGTTCATCATAGGGCAACACACCCTTTTGCGGTGGCCAACTGGACATGCTGGGACGACCGTCGTTTCTTCTAATTTGTTCTTCTTGTTGTTCGTCCATTAAGATTTCTGCCACGGATCCTTCTAGTTTGTCCAATTCGTTGCCACTGTTTACACCGCCATCCTCACTCCAAACCCTGGCAGCCTCACCAAGCGCCGCCTCCGAAACGGCACAATGAACCGGTCTTCCCTCCATTTCTTCCGATGAGACAAAATCCAAAACTAAATGATCCCATTGTAGCATCATACTACGATTTGCTGATCGAAATGGGGGTAGGGGTGGTCTGTAGTCTGCCCCCTGTTTGTAAGAATTACCGTATACCCTCATCAAATCACACAGGGTGGTGTTATTCTTGCCGGCTATGGATTGAGCCGCGGCAGTGGGGACTATTAGGACGCTTAGGTGGGATTGACGGGGGGCTAGTGTTGTGGTTGGGGGGTTGGCTGTTGCTCGCGGACGAGTTGTGGTCGTTGTGCCTACAGTTGTTGTGCCTACAGTGGTTGTGGTGGTGGCTGAAATGGGAAGAGAAGGAAATCCCAAAGCATTCGAGACAGTTTCTGCAGGTGGAATGGCGGGTGAAATGTCAATGTTTAATTGTTGGGGGGTTATTTGTTGTTGCAATTGATTCTCTTGATATGGCTGCTGTTGAGCATATAATTGCTGTTGCTGAAATTGCTGATTCTGCCCCTGATCATATAATTGTTGTTGCTGCTGATACTGCATTGGCCCCTGCTGCACCTGCTGCCCTTGAGCATATAGCTGCTGCTGCTGATAGCCCGCCTGCTGCGCCTGAGCATATAACTGCTGCTCCCTTTCCCTACCCACATCCCTCTCCAACTGCTGCTGCTGTCCATCCATCTCCATCCCCTGCTCATCCAACAAATAATCCGCCGCACTTTCAACAGTGTTGATTGCCATTCGTGAGGCTTTTTCGAGTGAGGCTACTGTGAAGGCTGTCCAGCTTGTTGGTGCTGTGTTGATTGCATTATTATTATCATTGGCATTATTACTTATGACGGTGTTCACATAATTATTGGTGTTGGTGGCGTTGCTGTTCACATAGTTATTGACGTTTACATTGCTGTTCACATAATTACTGTTAGTGATGTTGCTGCTGACATAATTACTGTTGACGTTGCTGTCGTACGCATTATTCTGTCCACTATCAAGACTGGCCAAACTAACACCACTAGGCGGAGCACTGGATAATATGGGAATCTGCTCTTGTGTTGAGTGCACGTGGGTTGCCTCACTGTTGGCAAGGTTAATGGGGCTACCACTGCTATTATTAGTGGTGCTGCTGATATTGCTGGAATTAGTTACGTTGGTGCGAAGGGCCATTTTTGGGGGTGGAGGGAGAGCTCCTGGACTTTGCAAACCTTGCACACTTGGTACACTTTGCGCCATCTGTGGGCCCTGTGCACTATGCGTGGTAGATGTGGCATGAAAGGCAATCTTAGGAGGAGGCGGTAACGAAGAAGAGAACGTCCCATTGTTTACAGGAGGTGGGGGCAGTGGGTATGATATCGGTGGAGGCGGCGGTGGAGGAGGAGGCAAGGCGGCAGCATTGGAAAGTGTTGATGCGTTGGTGCCTTCATCTTTTTGGTTCATTGTGGAATGCTTTGTTTGTTGTATTTATTTGAGGTTTAATTCATACAGCGTGCCATTTGTGTTGTTTGTCTCAGGATGACGGCCATGGTTGCGACCGTCCCGTCCTTTGGTTGGTTGTCTTCCTCCGTTGTTGTTGTCGATGTCGTTGGTCGCTGGGGTCGCGTTGGTCGTTGAACACGACGTGGGAGTGTACACGGTAAGGAGTGAAAGCGCTTTATCACGTGACTGAAATTTTGCAAAAGAACAGAATCGTTAAAAAGGGGTAAAAGTGAAATGGACCGTGAGGACACTCCCGTCAAGTATGACATAATGTAATGTACGTTTGCGTTCAATCGGGTGGCGCACACAACCAACAACCAAGCAGTGGAAAAAATGTGTACAACCACCCACCGTGTGTGTTACTTTGTGCAATAGCGCAAATGATGCAAGCATGCACAGTTGCATAAGCTCTCCTTGGTGCACTCCAGTACACTTGCAAAAGCTAACTTGCTTAGTATGTCTCGCCACATCCATAATCTCTCCCATGATAAGCATTGCCTACAAAAAACTCACCTTGATTTGATCAAATGAACAATGACATAAAACAACAGCATGTCAATGTTGACGTATAAATAGATACTGCCTTGCCGTCCCTGGATGATTGGTAGCAACCTTTTGCAATGGCGGGGAGCTCTCAATAACTGTTTGATTCACCTGTCCTCAATGATTCAGATGCAATGGTGGAAGACAGCCACATCAGCTTCCAATTACAAATGCCACATGCTTGACATGATGGTGTTTTTGATG
>JALLAY010000243.1:0-19125 GCA_036939635.1 Cyclotella baltica | reverse complement strand
AGGAGTGTGGAGAGGAATGAGTGGTGGGATGGTGAGATGAGGAGGAGGGCTGAGAAGAATCAAGACAAGAATCATGAAATTAAGAGTGGTGATGTGGGGAGTGTTGGCGATGGAGCCAAGGGAGGGGCAAAAGAAGAAAAGAAGGGCAAGAAAGGCAAACGAAAAGATGATTTGGATGATATTTTAAGTGGAGCAGAAGCAACCACACCTCCTGTCACTGCTTCGACTACATCTGTTACGGCTTCAAACAACGCACCAACGCCAACTGGACCCCCAGTGCCCTATCTAACACCCAATGAATCAACCATAATTTCTCTCATTTGCTCACTTCTCCTGGTGCTACTCTATGACGGAGAGCCTCCCTCTTCCTCCTCATCCAGCTCCAACGTCAACGAAACAACAGCCCAAAAGCGTCGAATGAGAGCCAAAGAAATTTTATCCCACACTCTTTTAACTCAATCTATAGTAGACTGTGCGTTGTACACTCTCCCTCCCCCGGGGGTAGATTATGTCAGCGCTGTGCCGGGGGGAGAATTGCAAAGAAAAGCTTTGGTGGTTATGGCTGTCTTGGGGAGTTTGGGTGACACCCTTAACACTGGCAGCAGCAACAACAACAACGAAACTGGCGGGAATAACCTTGACAAAACCAATCAAGAAACAGAACACCTACAATCCCACCTCCTATTCGAAACCATGCCCCTCTACCTCCAAGGCCGAGTCTCCGCCATGGAACGCCTAATGTACCTAGCTTGTACGGGGGCCTATCGTCCCTCCAATTACGAACACGCTGAATCCGAAGCATCATTAATTTCACTCCATGCAATCACAGCATTCCGAAGCTGCACTAGTTCACAAGTTGCAACGAGAATGGTGTTGCATGCCTTGGCGCCTCCTCCTCCGGATGGGGAGGAGGAAATGTTGGAAATGCCCGTGGTTACCAAGTTGGTTACTACTTTGGTGGAGAATGCGAGATTTTTACATACTCATTTACAGCCAGCTCAAGATAAAGAAATTGATGGGACGGCAATTTACAGTGCCACCATTGGAGCGGCCGGGGCGGCACATGCCCTGGGGGTATTGCTGACAAAGGGAGAGGGGGATGCCACGAGAGAAATGTTGTTGCGTATGCCTCTTCCCCCAGAAGAGGAGGGTGTCATGATTGGTTCCAATTTGATTGATTTTGCTTTACAATTTGTAGCCTTGTACGATCCCGCTGACAATTCTACGTTTCAATCTTCGTATGCCTACGTGACGCTGGCGTTGTTACGTCTCCTTTCGGAATGGATTGAGGGCATGCCCAAGGCTGTTTTGGAGGTGTTGTCGTCTCCCTCGAGTGTTTGTTTGGGAGTCTTGGTTCGAGCCAGGTGTGGGGCGGTGTCGGCTATGAGCGGGTTGCTTCTTGGGTTGTGTTTGGATTATATTTCCGAGGGTAGTGACACATCTAATGTAGTGACAAATGTGGAGAACTCGGCGTGGACCAAGGAAACAATTGTAAATATGATTCAGTCGATGGGTGTTGCCAAATATTTTGGCATGTTGGATGAGTGGAAAAAGAAGGCTTTTCCATTGCCTTATTGTTCTGGCGAGGAAGGACCCTACCTTGAGCTTCGGGCGGCGTCGTCTTGGTATGGACAGAGCGTGACTCAGGTACGTCGACGTATTGTTGCCACGTTGGCTGGTGATGGAGGAGAGAACGAGCACGATTCAGATGGCGAGGGGGAAGAGCATGGGGAATCAAATGCCTCCACGCGATCACTACGTAAAATGGTCAAGAGCCAAGCCAAAGAAATGGAAGAGTTGCAATCTCGATTGGACGAGGCATTTCATACAATTGAAACTCAATCGACTCAAATTAAGAGTCTCAAACGAGTCACGGAATTGGGTTCATCGGCTGAGGCTAGTGATTTGTTGGAAGAATATGGGGATAAAATCAACGAATTGGAGAAGGAGAAAGCTCAGATAGCCAATGATGCTGAGAAGCAGTCAAACCTTTTGAAAGATGAACTATCAGGCAAAGATCAAGAGATTGCTTCGCTTCAAGAGGAGTTGCGGCAGGCTTTTCTTGCCATTGAAGAGGGTGAGCGTGACAAAGAGGCACTTAGCGAGGAAATGGCTGGATTGAGTGCCGCATACAACTCATTGGAACAGGAATATCGCAGCAACAGTGTCCATTCAACAGGCGAATCCACAGAAATGACAGCAGGAGGTGAGGCGGCAGCAGAAGGCGGAAGTTCAACACCATCTGTCCCTGGTGGCGAAGCTCCCGCTGAATCCCCTGGTCGTATCAACCATCAATTACAACTGTTGCAAAACGAAAACGCTCAACTCCGAGAAGATGTTCGAGCAGCGCAAGAATGGATGAACATGGCAATGTCAAAAATGGATGAGATGGGGCAGGAAAATCAGTCGCTTACTGCTTCGTTGGAAGAGGCACACAATCATCCCACAGTACCCTCTTCTGATTTACAGGCAAAAGATGATGAAATTGCCCAACAGAAATTAGTCCTGAAGGAGCTTCAAGACCGAAATGAAGAGGCGCAAGAGTGGATGGCTTCGGCAGTGAGTCGTGTCGATGCACTTATGAAGGAGGTGGAGGACCTCAAGTCACGAAATGTTGAGTTGGAAGCATCAACGGGTCAGCACGAAACAATGAACTCTGAACTGGAAGAAATTAAAGCTCAAAATGCATCTCTTACCGCAGAATGCCAAACGTTACAAGGCAATTTGACAGAATTTCAATCCTGGTCCGAGACTGCTCAAAATCGTCTGGCTGAAATGGAAGCAGCTTTGAAGGAAGTTACTGCAGAAAGGGATGAACTAAAAAATATGCCGCAGTCTCCATCGGATGATGTCAGTGCTAAAGTTGAATCTTTGCAAGCTGATTTGATCAAGAAGTCAGATGAATTGAATGATGCCCGGGAACAGCTGAAAAGGATTCAGTCACAACTAATTGAGGAGTCGGATGCCAACGAAGCCATTGTTGAAAACTTACGTAACGAGCTAGACCAACAGAAGCGGCTTGCCGAAACTCTGACATCAGAAAGGGATGAGGCGCTTGCTTCATCATCTGCAAAGGAAACAGATTTATCTCAAGACAGGGTTTCTGAGTTGGAAATTGCCCTTCAAGAAGTGACTGCCGAAAGGGATGAATTGAAACAATCGGTCCAGTCACTGTCAATCAACAATAATGAACACAATGAATCCTTGGTTGCAGAGCTCAAAGAGAAAACTGAACAGCTTGATGATGCCAGGTCACAGCTCGAACAAGTCCAATCACAGCTCATTGAGGAGTCCGATACCAATGAAGAAGCTATGGAAAACCTACGCAATGAGCTTAGTCAAGAAAAACTTCGTCTCGAGGCATTGGCTATGGAGAAAGAAGAGCTTGCCGTCAACCTTTCATCAAAGCAATCCGAAGTTGAAAATGCCCAAACAGAAAATGCAAGTCTCAATGCACAAATCCAGAACTTGAACCAAAGCATAGTTGAATTAGATGCTGCCAAAAAAGCAGCCGAGTTGCATGCAGAGGATTTGATGAAGTTATCTTCCGCTCCAGAAAGTAGTAATCTTGAAGATGAAATCATTGCCATCACTGCAGATCGCAATGAAATTAAGTCTCATTTTGATGACCTATCTGAGGAGTACGAGCAAACCAGACAAGCACTCGAGCGGGTTCAGGTATGTATTGTAACAGAACGATTTGTATTCCATCATGATTTTATCGTAACGAGGTCTTTTCCTTACTGCTTTTCAGGTGGAGAATGGAAACCTGTTGGCAAGGAATCGGGCTCTAGAACAAGACAACAAGTCCCTTGAGTTTCAGTATTCTGAGGCATCTGCTAAATCAACCGAACTTACACAGCTGGTCGAATCCTCTCAAGAAGAGAAGACATCTTTTCAACAAGCCCTTGATGAAATGAGAAATACCAGCGAGGAAGCTGTCAATCTCTGGAAGGAGAGGGCAGAGGAATTGGAATCTAATATTGCATTGTTAGAAACACAATTGAAGGAGCAAGAAGAGGAAGCAGTTGAGGCCATTGCTCAATGGGAAGCGCGGTGTTCATCATTGGAAGGGAATGGAGAAGAGGTTGTTCAACAGTGGCAAGAGAGGGCACAATCTTTGGAAGCAGAAGTAGCAACACTCTCGGAGAGAAACAACATACTTGAAAATTCTGTTGCCGACGCAGAAAAACTCCAATTGGAAATGAAAGAAAAGGATGAGGTCATAGCCAGTTACGATGAACAGATTGATGTTCTGACAAAAGAACTTGTTGCCACTAGGGAAGAATCTGAACAAGTAGTGAAGCAATGGCAAGAAAGAACAGAACAGCTTGAAGTCAGTATCAACGAGCTAAATCAATCCCTCAGTAATCAGCAGACCGAAGCCAGTGAAGCGATATCACAATGGGAGGCCAGGTGCGAGACCTATGTTGCTAGCTCTCAAAAGATGCAGTCTGAAATTGAAGAGAAAGACGAAGCTATTGCAAGCTACGATGAACAGCTGGACCTATTGACGAAGGAACTGATTGCCACAAGAGAAGAATCCGAACAAGTAGTGAAGCAATGGCAAGACAGATCAGAGGAACTTGAAGTTAGTATTAACGAGCAGCAGGCTGAAGCAACAGATGTAATCTCTCAATGGGAATCAAGGTGTGCATCATTGAATGAGAGGATTGAAGAGCTGGAATGCCAACTTGTCAGCAAAGACCCAGTGGCTGAACAGCTTCAGGAAAATCTGGCACAAGCCAACTCTAATCTCGCAGAAAAGGAAAAGAATCTGGCTAGTCTTAAGTCCGAAATCTCTTCGTTGAAAACCGCTGAATCCCAGAAAGAAAGTCAAATATCATCTCTCCTCTCACAACTCGAAGATACCCGAGGCAAAGTTGATAGAGCATCTGCCGAATACGAGCTTCTTCGCCAGACCCTATCACACAAAGAGGCAGAGAAAGATACAGCGTTGAATGAATCCAAGACAACGATTGATGGCCTAAATGCTAAAGCAGAAGAATTGCAGAGAAAGTTAGCCGAAGCCAAAGATTTACTGGCATTGAAAGAAAAGGAACAGCGAGACAATGAGATGGCATTGAATGCGAGAATTGCTGAGTTTGAAAACAACGAAGCGAAATCATCCCAGAACAGTGTACACTTGCAAGGAGAATTTGAGCAATTAAAAAAGAAGTGCAGTTCACTGGAAAGCAAGCTGTCTATGATGGAAAAAGCCAAGGAGGAAGCAGATCATGAGGCTGAAGAATCCAGCAGACTGATTCATGGTAAGTTTTGATGTATGATGACTGACTGAGAAATTGTCATTGCTCCTTACCACTTCCCCAACCCCCATTTGCAGAATTGCAACAGGAACTTCGTCTTGCTCAGGATGAGCTTCAAACATATGCCACCGACCAACTGTCAGCAAGAGCCAGCGAAATCGCGAATCATGCTTTACGCGAATCTATGCTTCAAGTTCGAGCTGAATACGAAGCAGACAGGAAGGCTCTAGCGACAGAGAAACAAGCTCGCTTAGTGGCAGAAGAGGAAGTCAAAAAGCTCAAATCTGACCTTGCACTTCTCTCTCAGGCGACTGAATATGATGACAATGTTGACATGCAAGTGCGAAAGATTGCCAAGAAAGTAAGAAAATGCTTAAGGCACTCTATTAAGTCTAATTTTGCCATCACTCTGACACATTTTAATTTGCATTATTTTCCAGATGTCTGCTGAAAATACAAGGAAAGAGAGACGAGAAATGGAAGAACTGCGATCATCATTAGAACAACTTAAAGAAGAACTTGGGACATGCCGCTGGAAGGAGCGTGAAGCAGAAGAGAAGGCTGCCAACGCTCGCCTACAAAAATCAATTTTGGAGCAAGAAGTTTGTGCTGCCAAATCCGATATGGCGACGATGGAACATGCAATTGAAGGTAAGTAGTACATATCTGTGATTTGATACAGTGCAGTTTATTGAAGTTCATCCACTCTCATTTATTCCTTATTTCTGTCGAATATTTTGGCTACTCCTGCAGATCTGGAAACATCAAAGATTGAAATGTCCGTTTCGATGGACTACCGCATCAAAACACTCCTTGATGAGAGAACTTCGCTTGAAAAGTCATTCCAGGAAGATTTTGCATCTGTCAAAGCTCAATTGGCAAGGGTCAACCAGGAGAAAGACAGCTTAATTCACAGACTGGAACAAAGCGAAAAAGCCAATGCAGCTCTCACTCGAAACACTATTGCTGGAGAAGAAAGTGAATCAGAAGTTGTCAGGCTTCAACTAGAAAGGGCCCAACTCATGGCAAAAATTACTGATATTGGCGTCGATTCAGAACGCAGGGTAAGAGAGGCTGTTGCAGCTAATGCATCATCAGCTGAAGCTGAGCTCATTATTGAAAAGCAAGCGAAGCAATCACTGGAATGCACATTGGCAGATGCACTATCTGAGCTAGAGGATGTGAAGTCTCAGCTAATCAAGGAATCACCTTCTGAAAATAACTCTGACAACGAAATTATTGTTACTGAACTCAGAGAATCATTAGCAGATTTGCAATTATCTTACAGGGAGTTACAGGCCGCCAATGAAGAACTTAAGGGAATGATGAAGAATGCGTCAGAAGAAAGCCAATATCTCATTGGAGGTTTAAGAGATAAACTTCATGAAACAGAAGCCCGACTGCGAGAGGAGGAAAGGGTGAACCGATACGAGACTGCTCTGGCATCTGAAATTGCTCAACTTCGCGTCGGAGTGCAGAAAAAACAAACAATGTCGCCTGAGGTTGTAATCGAAAATGAGAATGGATCAATTAGTGAAAATGTCCTTGCCATGCATGATTATGTGGTGTATTTGCGTGAATTGATTGAGAAGGAGCGTAAAATTCACCAAGCAGCTCTTTCCGAAGGAGATGAAGCGTTAGCAGTGCTAGGAATTCAATTTCAAGGTGAAGAGTAAAATCATCATGGTGTTGAATCTACTGTAGATAAGTTGAATGGACTGCTGGGTTCTACTTGTCTCGTAGCAAAATAACATTACTACTATGAAAATTTAATTTCATGGACTGTCTTTGTTGAAAGTACCTTAGTTACAGTCTGTCTGCATTATACCCTGCCCAACCCTCCAAGCTTTGCATTGATATTGTTCCTAATTGAAAGTATATGTTCTTGTTCCTTCAACAAATCGAAAACGTTTGTGGGGTCATTTACGGTAGAAACTCGCTGCTTCGACTGGCTCCAAATCTGGGACAATAGAGTAGACTGACAGGGTTTCAGAGGAGGAGGGACTTAAAAGCCGAGGTCAAGCTGAATAGAGATGCAATGTGAATTGGTTACATGAATTGTATTAATGTATTTAGAAATCAATCATTTTTACATTGCGTTTGTACTCATCTCTCACTTTGGAAGAATTGTGGTCACACTTTATGACTAATCTAACTCTTGAAATATATGGTAGGATGAACAGCATAGAGTCACATTTCATGTAGACTAAGTGCAGTTAATTTGGCACCTGCTTGCTCAATTGATAAATGTCTTGAGTTGTCGACTTTGAGTTTTATGACAATGAAATTGTTCATCGACTACTTTTTGAACTCTTGACATCAATGCTCCTCCAAACTTCTGCACACTCATCTCTCTGTTCTTAAGACATTTATTTTTTGTATTTGACAGCGGCAAAATGTCCTAAAATGATTCTAAAAACTACATCAATTTAAAGAGCTTAAACTCAATAAAATCAAACAATAACTTTCTGTTTTAGAGTGAGGAGAAAGGCAGCAAAGTACTGTACCAATTGAAGAATTTGAAAACCTACAATTAATCTTCTCTTGGTATCCTGAAAATCTTCTATTCAGAACATTTTGTACACCAAAGCTTGATTTGTCATTTTTTGGCCTCTGGTCATCAAGATCATTACACCAATCTTTCAAACAAATAGTTGACATATAACGCCTTGTGTGGTTAATAACTGTTGTTCAAATGCCACAGCTACGCCTAATGATGAATCCAGTCGTCATGCTTGTCCAAAAGGTCCGTATCAGCAATGGATGTTTAAAATGTACACTTGATGACTGACTCTAGAACAATCACAAGCTTGTTGTTTCTACTTGTGGTGCTCTTTGAAAGAATGGGACAAGAAACAAGAACCAGTCAAGCACAAGGATGAAGAGAGAGATAGAGATGTGAAAAGAAGAAGTGAGATGAGACGGGCGCAGCTGCAGAGCTAGAGCACAATGATAGGGAAGAAAAGGCAGCCACATAAAAATTTGTCAGAAAAGAAGACAGCAGCTAAGTTGAGGCAACAAGAACGTGAAAAGACTAAATGCTACAAGGAGGAGAAATGTTGAAGTGCAAAAGCTGCAGAGAAGGAGGAGGCATCTGTTAAAATAGCTGAAATGAAGTGCACGAGGGAAGAAGAGAAGAGGATTCGTGAGAGAAGTCAAGAAAGGTACAGTATAATATCAGCTTACTATCTTGTTTGATGTTGGCAAAAACAATTGACTTTTTGAACTGCCTTGCTGTGAGTTATTTTTATGTTTTGCTTCCTGAAACATATTTCTTTGTTTTTTGCTTTGGTAGCTTTGATTGGAGGATATATCAACTAGGAACACCAAAAGAATGCAAGAAGGTGGTGTATATTGTTTGTTGTCTGTTGCGTTTTCATTCTGAGGAAGCATCCTTTTTTGAGGACTAAAATTCTAACATCAAAATAAGCCTCTACTGCATGAATTACCAAAAATTTACCAGTGAGCTCCTCCAATTGTCATCTGAAGGTTTATCAAAGAGAATGGGGTAAAATGGTGCATATCAAGGGTTTTGTCTTGTGAAAAAAAAAACTGAAAGAACCTATTGAACTCAATGAGTCAACTTTCCGCTATGCTATAAAAGAAGCAAAATTGGCAGAACTAACTGCTCGCATTGAGTCACTATGTCAATCTCCACTTCTTCATTTGAAGAAGATATTGATAACATGTGGGAAAAAATCAGCCATCTGTTGCTCATGCATAGTTTGTCTTCTTCATGTTGTATAAGGCCACCAAGATATGCCATTCAATGCCAGTCTGGCCTACCCCAATAAACTATCACTAGGACAGCTTTCATGCTTCCCGTTGAAGAAGTCATGGGCTGCTTTCAGTAGTGAAATGTGAATCTTATTGATTCGATCACAGACTGTGACTTGAATTGTGCAAAGTGCGTGTACGAGGAAGACTGCAAGCTTAGGGCTATCCTATTTTGTTAGCACAAGCAAACCAAGTCTAATAACCAATGGAGAGTTCCTATCTAATGTCCTACCATTTTTTGGCCAGTTGATGCATAGGCAATTTTTCCGGAATACGTACTTAGCAATTGAGCTGGTACTGTCAACAGTGTTACTTTCTTGAAATCTCTTCACATCACATTATCAGCATTGGTTTTACTAAAAATCTTGGAGGCATAAATCATTCCAACAGTCCAACTCTGGTTTCCTTCAACAACTTCCATCATGTGCTCATTGTATAAGAGCATTTTTGCTGTAATTCTTGGCCATTCCCATCCAGTGCTGTGTCTTCTCTTGTCGTAAAGAATATGCTCTAAGCATATCATTACATGTATTGGGATTGATCTGACTAGACTTTTTATCTGTATTGCTACAGAATGTGGTACACTACTAGTGTCTTGTAATTTCATGTTAGCACAAATTGACTATCACCTTCTACAAACTACACAAAGGACACAACACACAATATTGGGTGGACCTGCTGTAGCTGCTCCGCTGAATTACATCCTGCTCTGTAACTCTGATAATATTGATAATAAGTTGGTTTTACCCTTGGAAATAATATCAATTGTTTGTTTCCTTCTCTTTGCTTCTCTCTGTCTTCTTATCTCTCTATTAAACCCATGCATTTCTCCCCTACATGACCTCTGTCAACCCTGCATATGTTTTACTCCTAGGTTGATGGTGCACCAAGCCATTGATTGCGGCCTCTAGAGTGGCTTCTGATGCAGCTTTTTGTGAAAAAGTGTTCGGGGTTCGGGTTGTTGGTGTGGTCTAAGGAGGGTTGTGTGATTGTCACACTACTCTTCCAAGCCCTGCTCCTACCCTCCCTTCCGCTCACATGATTTATTGCTTTGTAGCCAGGGTGGGCTAGGCCTCATTTTGCTCTACGTTTAGTGGTTCTTGGTCTTGCAGACGAGTCGATAAGAAAAGAGCTTGTCAAAGGTTGTGTTAAATCTGTTGTTAGACAGTTTGTCATTGTTGGTTGAGACTTTATTTGTTGTGGGGGAAGGACGAACGGACTCATTCCAGAAACCTCCTGTCCTATTTAACCTGAGGATGCTGTTTGTTTTATTGTTGGTTGTTGAACAGGGAGCAAAGACAGGCGGGTGGTAACGAATTCAGTGCTAACTACAGAATGTGGTACACTACTTGTGTCTCATAATTCCATGTTAGCAAGAAGTATGAGCACTATCACTCTCTACTAACTACGCAAAGGGCATAACACACAATATCTGTTGGACCTGCTGTAGCTACTCCGCTGAATGGATTATGAGCTCATCATCAATTGCTATCAAATCTCTAGATCAGAAAATTCTTCTTAGAATAGCCATGCACAACCCTTACTGCAATTCAGTAGGTGCATCATTTGAGCAACCTTGATGTTGAATCACAAATTTGTCAAAGTGAGAGTTGTTGTTGTCACCGTCAACTAATGCATCAAGCTGTTCCACCATCTATACAATCTTACTTGGATCTCCCCAACTTGCAAGAACAGAGACAACTAACAAAGTAGAGGACCATTTGAAATTTGAAATCAGGATTGTTAGGATGTTCTAATCTCTCTAGTCTGTCATCCTTTCCTGACAATTTGAGAGAAATCTAAAATTCTCTGTTGTCTTTTTGCCACATCAAGTTTCGTGTGGTCAATAATATACCTGATATCAATACCAAGAGATCCAGTGTTAACATCCTCAATAGCATCTGATTGCAAATCATCTAATTTGGATAGAAACACAGAATGCTTCTTTGTATCTCGTACGATTGCTCAGAGTTGTTGGTTCAGAACAGATCCGGCATCAATGGATGGTGAGATGAGATAGCGTGAGATTGTTGGTGGCTCTTCTTGACCAGACTGGCGGCTACTGCGATGATTATCAGCTATTGAGATATGATGATTGAAGTGATGATGAAAGTGGCAGACAATTCTTATGCAAATCGTAGAAATAGCTTATAATGGTGGTTTAAAAACCGTGACATTGACTGCCAAATGTGGAGTTGCAGTGCAGAACCAACCGCCAAATGGTCTTGTTGAGGAGTAAGGGAAGACCCAATATTGATTGCAGCCATATTTGAGGACCAATGAAGTGTCGCTTGAAGGGGATAAAATGCTAACTTTGCTCAGAAGTTTTTCGGAGCGGCCAAATGAGCAGTCTTTGCGAGTCCGGGCACATCACCCACAGATATCAAAATTGGATTTTAAAATCCAATGGTACTACAAGAAAAAACAAACTATCGCAAATGTTCAATTAAAAATTACCAATGAAAATGTTTGTAGTTATCTGATTCCGTGCCATCATCTCTTGATTTATATTTTTAGACATTTCAAATGAGGTCTTATTAAGAGGTAGAGGTTTTATTCGGTGGTAGAGGTTTGCAGGTTATGATTCAAGACTGAAGAGGTTCTGGGGTGATCTTAGGTAATTCTGTTCATATGCTCTGGATTATACGACATCCAAACATACATTCCAAAAAATACGATATGATCATGTCTATTCAGACTATTGTTGGTTTGACTATCTGTTTCAGACTGTGAGCTGCATCAAAGATTGAACTTGGAATGCAACCTTAAACCGAGTCCTATTTTGAATTGAACTAGAGATATATTCAAAGCAGACAATAGTCGAGACTATGAGCAATTAAACAAACTGCTGAGATTGGACAATAGTTACACCACACATGATATGAATGATGTACTCCAGGTCCTCTCACCTTCTGGCACTTGTTTGTTTTTGGTGTCAACTTCTTGTGGTTTAGCTTGAGTCGTAGAATGTCCTCTCAAACACTCCACAAAATTGTCCTATACGACGTCTTTTAGTGTCCAAAACGACAATTTCTGCGTCAATAGACGAATAAAATCGATTTTAGATTTTAAAATCATAGTCACACTTTTTTCAATTCACGTCCAATGTGTCACTCGTTGTCAAACGCTTCGACAACCGAGCGAGACAGCCTCACACTTCCCTCAAACCGCCTTGCTTAATCGAAAATCAGAGGAACAAAAAGAAGAACCATGAGCCAACAACCCGAAACTCCAAAGACGCCACATGCAGAACCGAAGCTTTGTAAAATGGGGTGTGGATTTTTTGTAAGTTTTGAAAATGTCTGTGGGGACGCTGGATTCTTCCGTGTCGTTGGTGGACCGTGCCTTGAACCGTGCACGAGGTTGAATTTGTGGAGTATTTGAATGTCGTTATCGTGACGGCCGGGGTTCGATTTGATTCAAACCTCAGTGTAGAATTCTGAATCAATAAAGCGTGCAATTGAATTCAACCACGTCCAAAAATCCTCACCAAATATTTTCCAATCATCCTACCCACAGGGAAACGTCGCCACCGGAGACTGCTGCTCCAAATGCTGGGCCCAAACTCGACCAAAAGACCCAAAAACGGAGGAAAAACAACTTCCCCCTGAAGAACAACCGCAGCAACCTCCCCCATCCAAAGATGAATCAACAGACACGGCCGTGGCTGTAGACCCAACAGCTTTTGCTGGCACAGAAGAAAAATCGGAAGAAGTAACGACGACACCCTCCGTAGAAGACGGTGCCTCTACCGCTCCCGCGAAAAAGAAGAAGAAGAAAAAGACTTCGTACAAGTCCATGATGGCGGGGATGCTAGAGGGTAATAATGGCAAGAGTAGGGATGTTGAGAAAGAAAAGGAAAAATTGATGGATGGTATGGGTGGGGGGCATTTTAAAAAGATTGATCGTATTTAATCTTTTTTTAATGTTTAATGCATTCCATGGGGGGAGAGGGAGGTTTCTTCATTTAACTTGTATTTATGCTAGGGAATGAAAGATTTGGTGTGTCAATTGGTGATGGAGTTGTGATGATTCAGGCTGAGAGAAGAAAATGTTGAAGAAATGCTGTGATGCTAATGTAGCTTTATCCGTTTGATGCCCCAACCACAAATCATGTTTAATTTTTGTGCCGTAGAAATAATAGGCTGATGTAGAGATATCAACCGCAATGTAATTGAGAGTTTAATGTAGAATGCTGCTTTCATAATTTTCATCCCCATTTTTAATCTGTGTGAGTTGTACTGCGCAGATGATCCCAGCTTGCTGCCCATTAGACAACAATTGTGTCTGTCCACCTCCCTCGATACTGTGAGCGACAATGGGATTATCACAGGTTCATGAATTCATAGATCTAATATAAATCAAACATAGTTTCATCTTCACAACGAAGAGACAAGAACTGCCTGTCATGCTGTAATTTTCCCCACAAGTTGTTGTCTGGTACACACCTGAACAACTTGTAGACAAATGTGCAGTGGCTAGTATCCAAGTATGTTGAGTGAAAAACCAGGGCTTGACTCCATGCTTATGAGAGAATGTTATTTCTTATTTCCCCATGTGTCCCGCTGGCAGTGACTCTGACCCCTTGAAGCTATGGAAGATAGAGTGTTCAGGCGAACTTATTTGCAGACCCAGTGAATGAAAAATGTGTTTCTGAAAAATATTTTGGTGAAAGTTATACCAAGGCAAATGATTTTTGATTTTAAATTTGCACCATTGAAGCAAGTAATTTAAATGTCTAGCCTCATTTTTTCTCTCTCTTAAGACTTTGCAACAGTCACCTCTCATTAAAATGGATATTAGTTAGCTATGAGCTTTAGGTTACAAGATGGACTAGATATGTTCTGAGCAAAACCTCTGTTCCACTTTCCAGCCTCAGAATGGACTTCTCCAAAATTCTATGTTGAACATTTTATCTCATTTGGGATTTAACAACCACCAAATCTGACGAGGTTCTCATCACATGCACTCTGTCTTGTGGACCGCGACTGTGGTTGTTTTTACTGTCTCTAAAAAGTCAATAACTAACAGAATTACCCTATTCATAAACTCTCCTTGGCAGGCTTGAATATTTCCAGCTTAAGATGAGTATTACCTTTCTGTCAGCTTATTCATGATTTTGAACCACCAAAGCCATTATACCATATCCTTGCAAGTTTTTATGTTTTAGAACTTTCTTAAAAATATGTCCCAAAACCAACCGTGCATGGTTCTATTAGGCAATGCAAGCAATGGACACCATCGATATTGTGTATTTCATCAAATACACCACCCATTGCATAGTAAATAGCATTAATTCTTTTGACTTAAAAAGCTTTAACAGCATAAAATTCTTGGCATTAGCATGTATGATTATACATGATTTGGCACCACAGGGATATGATGGATTCACTTGTAATGGGAACAGTTACACTCTCAATCCTTCCAAACCAATAAAGGGAAATGGAGCTTTTGCCTTTATTGCTCTGTGATATTGTCTCAGTGGAGATCACCTGAGGATCTCATGTTAATCTTGTTGAGGTTGAGAAATACCTTAACCTTAAGTCCAAGCATTGATCAAATGTGCCTACTGATCAACTCTAATCACTCAGCTGTTACTTATTCTCCAAAGTGTCTAAGTGAGAAAGACTGAGTGGTTTAGAGTGACTTCTAGCAATTGTTGAAATGTCTACGTCATATCTTCATTTTGCCTCTTATCAAGGTGGTTCTATCATGCAAACTCAGACATAACATATCTCAAGTGATGAAATTTGAACTTGCCTTGAAAGCATGAGCAAAAATAATTATCTATGTTACAATGACAAGAACTGCAACCAGCAAGAAATCAGTGTCACCTCCACAAAAAATCCCTCAAAAGGTCACTCAAGATCTTAATAAAAGTGGAGTTTACAATTACCCATGGGTCTTGCTCCTTGAACTAACAACACCAAAGTTACCTCTGTTTTCGAGCATTGGTCAAGAACTGACATAAGTCATTATCTGACAAAAAATGACAAATTGTACAGCTACTACATCAAAATTAGATAAAGCACAGCAGAATTCTTGCAGTGATTGCATCTTAACTGGTGGCACTTCCGCAGATACACCGGCTCAAGGAAATCTAAGTGGGTAGATGTCTGAAAATTGTCCTATATACACCTATATTGATATCTCAGAAGAAATCACCCCAGTTGTCATGATTAACAGGGACTGGTTCTTCTCTGATTACTGAGGCAGACTTATCAAAAGAAAACCATAAAATGCGGTGGAAGTCTACCAAGCCATCATCAAGATCTAACAATTAGGCCTAAAAAATCTCTCAGCTAGGAGCTAGAACAAACCGAGATGAAGGGCTAGGAGAGAATTGATGCCAAAATACAATGATTCTTGGTTCTTTCTAAAAGATCACAGAAACAATAATGGCTGACTTTTCATTTTGTGGTCTTAACAATAAATTGTGATCATATTTTATATTAATGGTTACAAAAAATCAACCAACATTTTCTACAGAATTTTTTAGTTGAAGTGCAGTAGATTGGTGACTTTGGCAGATAATTACAAAAAATTGACTGACCTTTTCTGTGTGAATTTAATGGTTGATCACAAAAATCAACTGACATTTTTAACGCATTTTCCAATGTTCAATGGGTCAGGTAGCATTTGTAGGGAAAGTATACGACTCCTAATGAACTTCTCTTAGGTTCCTACATTGAAACATACCAGAAAAATATTTATGCTTATGCTCTAGTATTTTGCTTATTCTGGAGCTATTCGCTAGTTCTAACAAATAACCTACACTACACTACAATTTCTGAAATAGTTTTCCTGCAATTAACTATTCGTCTTCATTCAATTGTTTCTATCCTCAACACCCCAGTCTATCATCATATCTATAATCACTTATTACACAACATTATTGACGAATGAAATTTAATGGGATTATCTAAATAAGCACTTATTGAATCCAAATGATTTGCAAATCTTCTTCTCCTGGTTTTAAGCATCAACCAGTCTATTAATGTAAATGCCTTGTGGAGGTTTATAGTTTGATTGTCATGGTGAGTTTTGATTTACTGTGAACTAGAATTGGAGGTTACGGCCAGTTGAACCTACCCACAGTCTCCTGAATGGAAGAAATAGTAGGTGCATTGTTATGTCGGTGTGAATCACATCAACCTTGAGATTGTGTTTTGTTAAGTATCCCATATCCCATTAATGGTGGTGATAGATGTAGCATGTCTTTTGATGATACACTTTTGTACTTGCCTTTACTCCATTTTTCATGAGTTGGAAAAATCTGGATTAGAATTCTCACATCTTTGTGGCAACAAAAAGTGGCATCAACCTGATTTGGATAGACCAGCTCTAGGGTGAACTATAACAGGAAAGGAAGTGCATATTGTCATTGCACTTGCAAAACACAAGCAAAATGAAGATATCAGAACCAATGTGGAACTAGGAGCTGCTCTAAGTGATATAACTAGATAATCACCCTTCATTGTGCTAGATCATATCAAAGGAATGTGGGTTTAATGAGAACAACAACACCTTCTTTTTGAGATGTATTATCCAGACACAATACGGACAATTGTTTCAGATAACTTTAATTCCATGACATTACTAACAAATGTGATCCATTGATCCTCCCTCGTTAATACTTATTTTTCCGCTGGTGTTGTCGTGAATAATATTATGATAATGATTATTATGCAAGATCACTGAAAGGAGTCTCCTATTCCAGTGCTTGTATTAGCATATTTGGCATCCACATTTACCATCACCCTTACTAACAATGTCATTGCTCTGCCAAAAGGATGTCACAAACCCCCAAACCCCACAACAACACTCTCAAATGCCACATGAAGTTTCCGGAAAGCCACAGTACTTCTGATTTACCATGTGCTGTGGTAACTGTAGCTTTCATGGTTTCAAGGCCCTGTTTTGAGCATTGTTCTTCATCAGACTGTCATTTAGGAAACTATATCAGACATCTTGGAGATTAAACTGGTTTGAGGCCAACTTCTTGATATCACATCTTCAACCTGACCATCAATGAATATGGTCTAATTAGAGCTTTTATATTTTGGTGGAGTTCTTGTTTTGAGATTGACTTTGTACAGATTTCAATTTGCAACAAAAGCATTGCTTACAGCAAATAAATTGAATTCAATAGGTGAAAGAAGTAACCATGGCAGGATACGAAATCCAACCATCGAGAATGTATCTGAGGATGTAATTCAAGCTCCAGATTGCAGTAATTGCTCCAAGAACTAGCAAACCAGCAAACCGTTATAGGATTTTAAAGCTTCGTCAAAGTCAAGACTGCAGCAGCTGATAAAACAAGATATCGTTAGAAAACAAACAGATCTATTTATTACGTTTGGAGATTTCAACAAAGAGAACCCACACCTCATATCATCGTTAGTTGACAAAAAATGAATCTTTAGATTTGAGCTTCATCTATTTTTGGAGATAAACAAAGACAGATCAATCTGTTTTCAAAGATGTGTTGGTCTGAGGCCATCTTTATCTCAAAGTTAATGAAATTGGGAAGTGATAGTCATACGATCTATATAAAGATGCCATTTTACTTGTATCCATACCTAGGTTAGACGTATTGTTGAACTTAAGCTAACTCTAAGCTTGAATGAGTTGTCAATGATGGTCTGTAGGGCAGACCAGGAACATTGGTATCCATTAAAAAACTGGCATCTCATCAGGAGAGACACCGGTTTGGGAGTTGTTGTCAATGCATGACATGGATGACATGGTTTTGGCGAAGAAGGGGTCTTGGAGAATGCGAATCTTTTCCTCTTTTGCTTAGAAGATATTGTGAAGGTGATTTTTTCTGCATCTTGATTGCTAAGCCAACACTTTTTTGTGCTGGTTTGAAAGTGAAGATTTTTCCCTCCTCACCACACAAATTTAAAATTGGGACATTCAAATTTAAAATTGAGTTTTAAAATTGGGACATTCAAATTTGAAATTGTTTGGATGACACGGGAAAATCTTCACTTTTTTAAAAAGAACCAGCTTGAAAAAGTGTAGGCTCAGCGATCAATCTTGTGCGTCTTCGGTGTCTCTATAGTTAACTTATGGTCAAACATATAGAATCTCCTTTTGCATTTGCATACACTAAGATGTCTGACTTATCATGATTTTTTAAAATCTTAGTTGTATCGATATATACCTCGGGGCGCTTGGTGTCCGTCCGTTCGTTGGTTGGTCCGGTTGTTTCATCACGTCAAAAGCATAAATTTATAAAGAGAGGAAGTGTCGAATTCTGATGAGCGTCACTTTTTAAGCCTTACCATAGACAAAGTTTAAGTTTGTGTGCAAACTTTGATCCACGATCTCATTTACGATCTTTTCTATGCATTTTTCCCTACATTTTTTGTTCTTTTCCAACACGTGGTGCTGACGTGGTGAAGATTCCATTCACGCTCGCGACGCAATTCGTGGGATCGTACACAGCTGTTTTTATGACATCTCTTTCGTGACGCATATTCATTAAGCAGTTAATTTTTAAAAAGTACCGGATCAATATTGATGAGATGAGACGGCGCTTCAATGACATACCCAGCATGCTGACGCTGATTGATGTCATAAGGATGCAGTTTCTGGGCAATTTTCTTCGAGGTCCAGCCGACTCCCCTCCGAGAATACTCTTGATTGCTTTTACAAACAATCCAAGACTATCTGGAAGGCCAATTTATTGCAATCGTCTAGCAATGCTAGAGAGTCTACAATGTTTCATGGAGCCTGTCGTTGGAATTCATGTTGATAGTTTGGGCTTTTGCAAAGATTTCTATTTGGATGCACTTGACAACAGATTTTGGCAGAAGAATCTGGAGCACATGAGGGATCCAAAAAACAACCCTGTCCCTGAGAGACCCAATCCAGATTCCACCTTCAACCCAAGGAGATCTAGACGCAATAGATGGCAAGCATGTCCCCCGTCTTCTCCAAGAGCTTCTCCACCAAGAAGCCTCCCAGAGATCCTCCAAATACTACACCTGCAAGGACCCCACCAAGGCAACATCAGAATAACCGACGTAGGAACAATCCTGACAGGGACTATGATCCTGTCAGAGTAGGAGAA
>JALLAY010000242.1:0-18215 GCA_036939635.1 Cyclotella baltica | reverse complement strand
ACCGGTTCTGGCGCCGAGCGAAGACTTCTTGATTTCCAAACACAAGTGGGTCTTACGTATTAAAACAGTCTGAGACATGACGTGTGAGGAAATACAATATGAATTTACTTAGGTAGCTTAATTCTGTTGACACTGCACTCTCTACACCAACTACAATTAAATTATTGAAGAAGTGCAGATACATATTACTCAAGTCACCCCACCTAGACTAATGGTTTGGTCCAAATACTCCATTACTTGTAAATTATTGGCACGTAGATTATAAGCATCTATATAAAGTTCCAAGACCCAATACAAGTGTGCCATGCACAGGGCTATTCCGGTGGAAGCCCCTCTCATTCCAAGTCACCAATAAGATATGAGGTCGTCTGGTGTTGGCAAGAAGCACCCCGGTGATATCATCTTGAACAGTTCCACAAAATGCTCGTTCGCAACAAAATCAAACCCAAGACCCATCTTACGTGAAAAAGCTACCATAGCTGCAGTGAGTTTTTCTCCAGTCTCAGTCATTGGAACTTTGACGGGATGTTGACCCCAGTCGATGTTGGCGGATGGAATTTTGTACTTTACTGGATCAAGCCATCTGTTTCTTAGATCAGTAGTAAAGAGCGTGACATATTCTTCTTTTCCATTTACAGTCAACTGAACAATTTGTTGAAACTCTGGAGATTTGATATGTTTGAATTCCATAGCAGTAGTCTTTGTCAAATTCAGCACAATTTCTACAGCCTTGGTAAGATCAGCTTTTGTGCCCAAACATGCATGCTTATGTGAATGCATAAGCCTAGGATTTGGTTCTTCACTACCGGAAATAAATGCGTCTGGAGCCTGGAAAGAAGGGTGCACAGCACAACATCTTTTGCACCTCCAGCCCTTTTGCTTTTCGTCCCATTCAAATGAATAAGAAGTTGGGTTGGAAGTCAGCACGGATGCCTCATCAACAACAACAGATGAAGAATGAACTGATTCATCTAACACACATTCTTGATTTCCAGCAAGCACATTATTAGACTTTACTCTGACAATGGATGGGACGTTACTGATGAGTGTTTGCTGTGGTTCGCATATACCGTCATCTTCAGTTTCGTGCTCGTTTGACTCGGTTGTTGGTTGGGGGCAGGCAAGTAGCAAAGGGTGCTCTTCAATTTTGCATAGTAAATTCTCATCATATTCATTCTTAATCTTCTTCTCCTGGCGTTTATTCTTATTGCGTTTCGTCTTTTCTTCCTCTTGACTGCTTTTCTTCTCTAGAGGTGGTGGCGGAGACTTAGGAAAAGGGAGAGAGGGATCGTATGTGTAATGATATGCGTGTGAAAAATTGTTCATGTCTGACTGAAAGTTATTGACATATCGTGAGTCTTCAGCTTCTTTAGTGTCCCTCATGATATTATGTTCATCTCCCGTGTCAGCCCCCCTCCCTGATAAGAAACACATGACTAGATTTTTTGACTCAGTGAGCTCTTGTTCATTCATTCTCTCAACAGCACGAAGATTTTCAATGGGGAGATAGTCGGTCAATGATTCCTCCAGTGCTTCTCGCCGGCGTTGTTCGGCCCTTGCTCTTTTCGGCGGTGGTGCTGCTGCCGCTGTCGGTGATTGCTTTGGGCTTATTTTGTCTTGACCAGCATTCTGATAATCTTCTGCAGCGGCAGCAGCCAGCAGCAACAGGGGCGAGGTTTCAGATACAGCCGCTGGCTGAGCTTGAATTTCCTTGGTTGGCATGGTCAGCAGTTGTTAGCGGAGGGCGCGAGATTGTTTTGGTCTGTTTGTTTTGATGTTAGAAGATGTTAGAAGGAGGCTAAAAGAGGTGAAGGAGGCCGAGCAGGGAGGAGGAGAGGGCTACGCTGGTTCAGAACATTCTAAAGGTACATACATTTGTTTCATATTTGGTTACCTTTATTTTCATTTATTGATTGCTTGTGGTCCAAAAATTCATTCTTCAACGCCTTCGCCTTCACCGTTTCACCTCCATCCTCTCTAGCGCCTCCACTCTCACCACTCAGCATCGCCGTGACAATGGCAATATCTAAGCAATCCATCAAGATGCACTTGATATTCATCTTTCTCTTGTTGCTTCTATCTGCCACGGCGTTGGACGCAGCGAAATTAACAGGCGGGGCCGCCCTCGAAGACGTCGTTCCTATACAAAAGGTGAAAAGACCCAAGTTGAAGGAGCCATAGTACGTTGACATTTGATTGCGACCATGCTTCGATCCATGATGGATTAACTCATTGTTATCTTTTTCTCACTTATCTATTCTCTTTGCCGTAGCGAATTTCCAGAGGTGACACACAAAGTTTTCTTGGATGTTGGTGAGCAGTCTCTGTGCATCTCTCATGCCAATATTCTGCGTTCATTTTTCTGACCATATCTCTGGTACAATGAGTATTCTAGTATTCAAGGATGAAGAAGAGAAAAAAGGAAGGATAACAATCGGTTTATTTGGAAAGGCGGTAAGTTCAAGTCAAGCGTCAAAGCTTTTCGTCGGGCCGTAACTAAATGGTGTCTGGCAACTCATCACACTGACATTTCATTTCTCAAAGACACCAAAGGCAGCCGAAAACTTTAGATCATTATGTGCATGTGACAAAGGAAACGGAAAAATCAGTGGAAAGCCATTATGTTACAAAGGAACCAAATTTCATCGAATAAGTAAGATTGTATACTGGAACTGAGTGGTAAATGAAATGCTCTTGCTGAATTCATTTTGTTCCTCCAACCTTTGCAGTACCAAATTTTATGATCCAAGGCGGTGACTTGTCAGATTCCAATGGTGTTGGAGGAGAAAGTATATATGGTGGATATTTTGAGGACGAATCATTTGAGGTGGGAAGATGACAGAGTTTTCTATCACTCAATGTTCCTGATTCTCATCAGTCTAACTCGATCCATTCAACAATTTTAGGTGCCACTCAACAAACTGTATCTTGTGGCTAGTGCCAACAAGGGCCCAAATTCGAATGGATCTCAGTTCTTCATCAACACAGTGAAAGCTTCCTGGCTCGATGGCAAGAATGTAGTGTTTGGAATGGTCCTTTCGGGGTATGAAATTGTTGATGAAATTGAGGCGGTGGGGACAAATCAGGGTCACCCACAGGTCGATGTGGTTATTGAATCTTCTGGAGAGCTCAAAAATTAATACCCCAGAAGATGGAAAGCTCTACTTTAGGCATTTGAGTTACAACACGACAACATAGTATGAAGAAATGTGATATTGCATAGGTTCAATCTACAACGGAGAGTGTGTAGGAATCAATTCCAAAATTGCACAGTTCTAAGCGTGACATTAACAATTCTTTCTTTCAAACGCCATGTTAACATGTCACACAATCACATAAATATATCTACCCCACCACCTGCTTTTCTTAAGCACAATGCTGTTCGAAAGCACCGCTTGTAGCAAAGATTCATACAATCTTGCCAGTCCATGATGTACACGAGATCTAACTGAGAACGGTCTGGTGTTGGCATCTGTTTCCATAATAACCCTCATGGCATTGGCAAAGACCCACAGTATAATCACAAATACCGCGTCCAGAGCAATCACGTCCTTGTGTAGCACCGTCTCCACCAAGAATATCATCTCCCGAAGGGCATTCCTTCTGAGAGCAATCCGGTCCACGGTATCCAGTATCGCATTTGCAACCAAGGTGCTTTTCGGCATCCCACGGAGTGTCGTACGTTGCGCCATGAGTACTCGCAAGCACCTTCTGGGTCAAGCAAACACCGCGTCCAGAGCAATCATTGGGGCACAAGGTTCGCTCGCAAGCCTTTCCATCGTAGTTTTCAAAGCAAATGCATTCCCCGTTCTCGCGATTGCAAGTTCCCTTGTTCGAGCATTCTACTCGAGGGTGACCGTCATTTTCTCCGCCAACAACTTCTGCTGCCCAGGCCTCGCCTAGGGGACATGTCCTTTCAGAGCAGTCATGGCCTCTCCATGCTGGATCTCCATTGGGACGAAGGTAACAGGTGCATTGGTCTGTTCAATGGAATCACGACGAGAGGTAAAAAGTTGAATTCTAATATCTGTTTCGATTGGAATGCTTGACAAATGTATTACGTACCATTTCTACCACAAGAACCATGCTTATTGCAACCATTAGGGCAATGCGCAACGGCCGTAGCAAGGATGCTAGCGAGGACAAGAAGAGCCTTTACCATGGTCGTTGGATTCAAACAATGAACGGGAGAAGTGAGCCGATTTGAATTTTGGGTTTTGCGAAAACTGTAAAATTCAAAATTTTCATCGTCATATTTGAAAAAAATAAAAAAAGAAGCTAAATTAATTTTAGTTGAAGAAGAAGAGTTTCATAGTTCAAGAGCTCCAATTGAAAGAGCTTATTGTTCTATGAATTGAAACTAATGTGTTGACTGAAAGAAAATATACTTATTGACCCAAAAGAGTGGGTGACACACTTATTCAGTACGTTATAATTCAACTAACGGGACGGCGGAAATGTTATTCCATTTTGATTTTAATAAGATAGACCAGGCCAGATATAAAGAAGTTGAACTCTCTTTTGATGCAACATCTATGGACTCCAATTTATGCTGATTGTGCAACAACAGGTAAACCTTCAATCAACTCCCTCACCACTTCAGGCGGAGCATGAGCAAAGATAGTCGCAGGATAAACAGCACTGCCCCACTTGGGATGCATTAAAATCTTACAGAATCCAGCATTGTACGCTTTGTAATTCAAAAGGCATTCCATGCCGTCAACTTCTGAATAAACTTTATTGCAATTGAGTGATATCATTGGCAGACCGGAACAGGGGTCAATGTAGTCAGCCCAGTACCCTTTAGATCTGAGTGTTTCACAGATGTGTTTTCCAAACTCCATGAACTGTTAAATGAATTCAATAAGATGGGTGCGAGAAACACAAACAGCCAACGAGAAATACTTAGTAAGTACTTACCACGTTTAGCAAACGATCCTTCTCCTCTTCAATATGGTCACCCACCGCTACCAAATCCTCCCTTGCTCGTTGGTTCGTCGGTATCGCCAACAATCTTAGGTTTGACGCTCCATGATCACCATCTACTGCCATGGCTGCATCGTCATCGTTAAACCTCAAATAACTATCGTTAAACACATGCGAGAATTCACGCATCAGTGGCTTGGGGAGGAAATGAAGTGAGCATTCCAGTTCATCTTGTATGGAGGACAATGAGCGGATGAGACGTGGTGGGACTAAGGTGGAGGTGACGGTGGATGCTTCCGGCGTGGAGGTGGTTGCTGCGTTTGTCATGGTCGTGTTCATCATGGATCGGGTACGCGACGGCGGACAAGGCAGGGGCTGCGTAGAGAGTGGGGAGGGGTGTGGTTGGCGGGGTTGTTGGCTGGGTGGTAGTGTGGTAGATTGGCAGGATAGGGGATAGGGTGTGGTGGTGGTGGTGGGCGGAGGTGGGCGGAGGTGGGCGGAGGTGGGCGGGTGGATGAGTGGATGAGGTGCTCATCGCGATCGTGATCCTTCCCGCCAAAATAATTTCGTTCCAAGATGATTGAGAGAGGAGAGGCGAAGACCACTACGATTGCTTTCGTACTGACAAGTTTACTGAAACAATGAGACTCTGCGCCAACAATAAGGGGCCAAATGATTCCTGCCTATTGTCGACCTCCTTGTTACGATTCCTCTCGTCGATCGCTGCTCGACGTACGCGAGGCTTGGCACCTTTCAAACGGCACAAATGAAAAGTTGTCACAAGTCTCACAAGATTCTTCATTTGTGATCAAACATGAACACCTTTAGCCTCCTCTTTCTAACCTCCCTACTGAAAGCTGTAGATGCCACTCCATCGCCTGGCTGTTCCCTCCCCCAAACAACAGGCTCATGGACATCCAGAGTATCGTTTGACGGAGAATCATACACACATGCCTATACCTACCCTGCTGGCGCCTCAGCCAATGATCCAGCACCACTCATCCTCTTTTTCCACGGATGGGGTGGTTCCTCTTCGGACTGTGGAAGCTCATGTACTTCAGCATCGCAACGAGGATACGCCACCATTGCTCTCACGGGAATTGGTGAGGAGAACGGTGATTGGAATTCGTGGAATGGGTTTGGAAGTACTGCCAGCAACTCGGGTGTTGCAGATGGTCCAGAAGATGCATTGGTGGCCGGTGAGATGTATTGTGAAGATGCAAGGGAGAATGATCGAATTTGTGATTTGGATGCTTATGAATTAGGATGCAATGTGGTGAGTCTGTATATCAATATACTGTTGTTTTGAATTTATCACCAATTCATAGCTCTCGTTTCCTAACATCTTTCTACAACTATGCAGGACTGCAACAACAACTGTGCGGATGAATGCTGGTGGACTACCTGTAAGGACAGTGTCCAGCAAACTGTTGAAGTCCTTGAGGACTTTATCAACAATCATTGTGTTGATTTGAACAGAATCTATGCTGTAGGTGAGTATTATAATAATCATGCACCATATCTTGAAATCATTTATTCTCAATGACCACTTAAATTTGATATCGAAGGCTGGTCAAATGGAGGCATGTTTACCTATGAATTGGCAAATGATGAGCGTACTGCGAAGTACTTGGCTGGCATTTCTCCTCAGAGTAAGAAAGTTATTGTCCTACTTCACATCAAGAATTCATTCATTTGTATTATCCGGGACTTATGTTTTCATGTCCTCTAATATTTAAATAGTTGGACTTCCTCATTACGGTTACAACCGTGGTCCACACCAAGACTATAAAATCCATCACTTTGGCCTCTGGGGAAAGAGTGACGACACAGTACCTCCAAAAGAGAGTCCTTCTTCTCAAGGCTGTAACGTTCCATGCCGAACAGCTGAAACTGGTGGTTGGTTCTACACTAGCTCTGATTGTGTGATGGAGAAATGGGCATTGAATTTAGAACTGACGCCCAATGAGGCTATTGTAGATGAATATGACATCCCAGGTTATAACAAAATCCTTGAATGTTCTGGTTTTACATCCAACCCCGTAGAAGACAATGCAGTTGTGCTGGGATGCATTTTCAATGGTGGACATGATACTACTGACTATCATGACCAAGTCACTCTCAACTTCTTTGACACTCATTCAAAAGTCGAGGCACAAGTCACTGAACCTCCAGCCTCATCTGTGCCAGTTTCAGGAGCACCCATCTCATCTGCACCCATCACTACATCTCCATTTGCCAGCCCTACTACAAACCGACCCACAAGCCGTCCATCTACCACCAAAGCCAACAAGGAACGTAAAGTAAACTAGGTATCTAGTAATATAGATTTAAATTCCTTTTATTTTTGAGGATATTCTTTAATGAATTCTTAGCCTTGGACTCTCTAAACAGTACCAAGAAGACATGGTTGAAATCTTCACCTTCAACTCTTATAAATAAGTTTGTCATCTCATAGAACTAGAAGGTGTGAGAATATTCCAGCAGTGAAAGGTTTGCAGCTCATTCTGTCAAATTCTTAATCATTAGCTGTTTATCTCTGGTCAAAACTAATTGAAGTGCTTGCTCAAGAAGATATGAACTTGATTCGGCAAATAAGCCAAATATGCTTCGTTCAAATTAAATATTCATGTACATTCAATCAAAATCTTTACGCACATCAATAGTCAACTACATTTGGTGAAAAATCTAATTGACTGCATGACCACGAGATCAAGTTCAATGATAACCTTTTAATCTTGACCTTAGATACCTTAGTAATTGCAACAAGTTATAAACTTTACTTAAGTGTTGCTTACTGATGCTGATGGAAAAACTTGAGAACCAGAAAACCTAAACCCCTACTAATAATGGCTGTCCAAATTGGATTGGTATGCTTTGTGGGACCATTGTATCATAGCAAAGGCCTTTTTAATGTTTTCCGAACAGTCCTTTCTTCAAACCAAGATTGCTTGCAGGCTTAGTAGGAAATGTCAATGACATGTTAGCTGACACTCAAATGTCACTGAGCCATTATGGCATGTTGCATGAATCTGACAGAATCTGGTGTCAATTTTTATGTCCATGTCAATGCCACCAGCTGACATGACGTGACATGACAAATCATACTAAGCTTGCAAGTCAACTAAACCCATTCTTTATTGACTCTATTTAATTTGATTTTAATGACCCTGGAATAAAAACATTGATAGTGTAATACAATTTGTTGGGTGGCCATGCTAGTGTTAGGCAACAGTAGTAGCATCCAAGTGCAGTATGTGTATGTGTTCTCATATATCTTCTGGCATTGGCATGACTTCTCCTCCACAATATCTTATTCGATAGGCAAAAAATTACGATATATCTTCNGATGAGCACTCTTGACAGTCCCTCCCGCATCTACGGATGCTCTCGTCCACTGCTCCATCTGCAGCAGGCTCCATCCATCCACAACTTCCATCCATCCATCTTCCAAAAGGATTCGAGAGAGGAGAGAGACACTGCGACTACCACAAGGTTCAGTTGTTGCTTGAGTTTTTGCTTATCAACAATGGAAGACTAAGGTATTGCACATATATTAACATGCACTTACCTTCCCTTCCATAGATTGTGAATGGGCTTCATCGGCATCTCGTCTGTTGCTTGCAAGTTTGTGAGTAGGCACATATTTGATATTAAGTGGGGCGGCACCCCAAATGTTGACATCTTGGATTGAAGAATTTTATTCTAATTGGCGGCATCATTTGTTGTATACCTTATTGGATAATTCCGAATCTCAGTTGGAGTTTCGATCGATCATTTATACTGATTCCCATGCACTGTGCGACTTATCTATAGAAATAGCGATGCAAAATCCTTCAGCAGGTGCTATTTTCTGGCGCAAAATTTCCAGCGCAGCTGCTATTTTCAGACAGATGTACTCTTTTGACTTTGCAACTACCATCACTTCTTGAAGTTTCTTCATCATTCATTTCACCATTTTCCACTTGAGCAACCATCAAAATTAGCCGCGACGGCATGAGAGGGGCTGTTCGTTGTGAAGCCTGTGGCATGGGGTAAATCTCTTTCCCAACAGATATTCTTCAAAATCACACTCGATGATTTGGTCATTTTTGGTTTGGTATTAACTTTTATTGATTCCTACGCAATATTAATTTCTCCGACGCCAAGATTGGTGTGCGAATTCATTCCGATGCATCGTGAGAGAGCTCCTCACAAAAACGACGGCACATCACCCGTCGACCATCGCCCCACCACCCTCTCACGCTCCTTCATCATCTTGTACAATTGTACCGACCGACCGACCGACCGACCGATCAATTCCATCACCGAAAAGCTACCATTATTAACTTCGATGAAGGCCTCTCGAAATGATGTCTATGAAGAATTGGTTGTGCATTAACACTTCTTACTTTGCCATAAAGTGTAATACAACTTACGAACTGATCTGTGCCACGAACCGTGCAATTCGGCACACCGTCACGGCTCCTCCATCAACAATAACAATGTACCGACCGACCGACCAACAGTTCCATCATGATGTTTGAACTAGTATTAAAACGCAGCACCACTACTCACGAATCGAATCCTCCCTCAACCTTTTACCATTGAATGTTGAATGTCAACCCACCTTCGGGAGCAATACCAAGTCCCTTGTCAACGTGACTTTCACAACTGTTGGAGTGTATTAAGGCCGCATTACATCTGAACCGAGCCGATCAATCTATCGATCAATAGAAACCATTCACTAGCAGAAAACGATGAATACAGTATGAGATCACGTACAAATTCAACAGCTCTTCTTGATAACTATGCGTCTTACCTACATTCCGTACGATAGTACGATGAACTCTCGCTCTTTCATCATCGAACGAATCGACCGATCCAAATATGAACACACCGTTCCGTGAGACAAACTGATGCTTGTTGCATCAAGGCTTTGGACTTGATCCATTGCTACTCTTCTCCCTTCACTGTCATGTGTACCACATTCGTCGGCTCTAACCTTCCAAGCAAATGTGCCATGAGTACACTTGGACTTCGACTCTTCAACGGACCAGTACATTCTCTTCTCATCGAAAGAACTAACCGACCAACCGACCGAACGTTCTATCAATTGAATTCCGTTCACCAAGAGCCTCTCAAAATGATGTTAAAGAAGAAATGGTTGGGCCTCGACACTTCTTGCTTTGCTATCAAGTGTCGTCTTATAAACTGATCCGTTTCACGAAATTGTAGCACCAACAGTGTGATTAATTTGAAGTTTTAGCGGTCGTGATTCAGAGCAGTCACTCCACATGGCCCCTCCATCGTACCAACCACTTCGGCCATGATTACTCAACCTCATAACTTCCTTTCGCTCTTTTGAGATATTGAGCATCATTATAGGAGATGCGGTTGAGCTATAGTTGTGGGCTCTACGTTTCATGTTTTATTTTGGCGGCATCGATCAAGATTGAGCTTCAACGCATGGCTGCATTCATCAAAGACGGTGGTATTCTTAGATCTTTGGACATCCCGTCTTAATGTAGCTCTTAGCACGCTCCATCTGCTGTTACGTGCCTTATCTTCTCTTTGGGCTTTATCGAGGTCACGCGTGGTGCTTTATCTTTGACACCACCGTGGTAAAAGATGGGATTCATCATGCAACAGGTGTTGGCGCTGAGTACATAGCAGTCACATCCCTGCCAGTGCCTTTGAAACATTGGCCGTGGAAGAGTCTCGAGTTTCATTACTTGCATTGGTTCCCAAGTTGAACACTAGGATTGTTTCGTGAAGCAGAGATCGTGTTGTTGATGGGTACTAGTACTAGATTTCGGTCTAATTCGATTTGGCTGACGACCATTGTGACAGATCCCAATTGTACTTGATTTATTTCCTATTTGATCAAGTGCAACAACAGACATATCAACAATGCCTTCCCCATGAACCATCAATGGTACTAACTCCCTCATCAAAAGCAGTACACTTGACAGCAGTTTATCTCTTCCAGCGGTAGTCAGCAGCAATCGATTAATTCAACTTGAAAGTTGCAGCATTCGACATCAATGTGGATTGTGGATCCTTTGCAACAACATACAGTTCACACTACAATTATTGGCGTCTGGTAGCTGGCTGGATATCCCTTTCTTGTCTCCACCGTTTTTAGTATTTGAGTTGGCTATAGCTAGCACTCTCTTCAAGTTTGATTGCAAGGACATAATCAATTTCATGGCATCGTTCCATCATTCAGCAATGGATTCAAGCACCATCCCCTACCACCATCCAAATCAACACCATCAATTTTAAACATCAAGCATCCACTCAAATTGCCATTCTTCCTACTCAAGCATCAACTTGTACCTTCCACTTTCATCCAATCCTACTCTCAAGCAAATTCAAACAACCAACCACCACAACCTTTTCAAAGACATTGCATCAACCCATCAACAACAACAATAACAATAACTTCCATAGCAATCATTCTTTTACAGCATATTTTTGAGTGACCCAATCTGCTCCGGATCCACCTTCCACCTACCAAAACTATTAATGAAGCATCTTTTGACAATAGCAGTCACTATGCCGGCTTGGCTACAATTGTAGAAGCGACAGGCGATGCAGAGATAGTATTGGACAGTGGAAGACGAATAGGCCGGGCTTTTGGTGAAAGCGTCATCGCCTTGACAGAGCTCAACTTTCTGTTGTCAACTCTTACCTTCATATCAACATCAAAATACAAAATCTATCTACAAGTGTCCAACCTACACCTTTACCTTCCATGCCTTTCACATTTATAATCTACGATCATCATGCATCAATTGTTTTTCGGTGCAGTTCATCCCTTCGTGCAGGACTACCTTCGACCAGTAGCAGACACGACAGAGCGGTAAATTTCAATGGTGTACCATTTCGTACCCTGTACCCCATAATTTCACCCCAGTAATACTACTCTGTTTTGAAACAGTTTATGAGTACCACCAGAAAAAATTATTTTAGCACTATAATTTTATACACTAGTAAAAACCAAATATGGAACTCAAATGTCCTCCGTTACAACCTTATTGTCCAGGACCCTCAAATTACCTGAAAAGAATACAATGCTTACCCATGCAAAACATACCCACGCCACCACTGCAATCATTGATGCCCACTTGCCTAAAAATGGCAGCCTCAAAATAAATGTCAATAGTATAATGCAAAACAAACACATCTCTTTGCCTGTTCCTGCAAACAAATCCTCAGTACTCTAAATCCAACGTCCAAAATATTTCATGAATAAAAACAAAAAAATTTAACCGAGAGACGAACAAATTGTTGTATACATGAGGCGAAGTCAACAAGAACCACAGAACTATAAAATAAAAGTGTATTGTTATTTGATTTCCCAACTCTTCAAAACAAACAAATTGAAATACCCAATGCCAACAAAGCCAGTCGTGCGAGCAAGAATTGCTGTGAAGATTGAGTGAGTAGATTACTTTATTATGTCTAAATGTACAAAAAGGGGCATATTACACGTACCTACACGTACCCAGCACAAATTATTCCCGCCTATTGTAGCATGAAACCTAACAACTCCAGCATAGATTAGCTAAAGATGATGCACTGTTAAGGTAGAATTTATTGAAGGTAGAAAAAAGTATAAGTAAATAATAATCGACAAGATTGCACACACCTTCTTTTTGATAAAATAAGCTGACCAACAGCCAACAAAGCCAATTGCAAACGTAGTGAGCAATTGGCTTTTGTTGGCCATGCAAGCGAGCAGGCACTGTGGTAGTGTATAGTGAAAGAATAGATTAGTATTTATACAGTGAAGTGATTGAGCAATAAGTTGAAATTTTGAATGCACATACCATGGCTTCCCATTGTTGCTCCTACTCCAACAAACAAGCATGTTGTTGTTTAACGTGAGGCCTCATTGTCCCCATTCCAATAAAAAAATTGTTAATTAATGTGCGGTGCATGGCCCAGGTTTTGGGAAAGACTAGCCCCCCACTGCCATCAAAAACGAATTCATTGTTACGCGTGATCCCTGCTACAGTTGGTTGATTCAGTAAAAGAGTTCAGTAAATGCATATAAAAATATAATAAAGAACTAGCGTTTGCTTACCAGCGGGGTTCGGGGCGGACGAGCCCGGGGCAATCTGTGACTTTCTCCAAGTTCGGCTATATAAATAAGACAAATCTTCACCTAGCTAAGAAATGAGCTGTAATAGTTTCAATTTTTCTACTGAAAAATAGGTTGATCACCTACAGGTATGTTTATTATCATTAATTTTGGGAGGGAGTCATTGAACTTTGGTTGTAAAATTAAGGGGTACATAGAGGGGTACAGGGTACGAAATGGTACACTATAGTATATAGAATATAACCCTCTAAACACTGGATGATTTAAGCTAGATCAAATCATTTTCTCGACACATGATTGTAATGTACTAATTACTCTGTGAGATTGCTTTGATGCATTGAAAATACATCACACTGTTTTGCACACATTTTCGAGCATCCATCACTCAATTTAACCTTTAAAATTATTAAACACGAACACAAATTAACAATATTATAGTGTGCGAGTTTTTAAATGATTTAACTTACGTTCAGTCATTTTTGTTCATTTGATCTAGAACTAGAATACATCAAAACCTACTGGGGGTATCGTACCCTGAGTTTATCAGTCTACAAACACCCAGAGGTGGTGTACTTCACCTGACCATTTTTTCACAGAAACTAGGTCCCCACAGATATATTTTGGCATTACTCCTACTTCCTTTTGCAGTCCCAATCATTTTTGTTGTTGATATCTGTGACAGCTGTTCAAGTTATCTGCGAAAGCTAAAGGGAAACTATTATACATACAGAAGATTGTTGAATAATATTTGTCAACATCACATCGTATTGCTCATATCGTTTCCTTTGAGACATCTATGAGAGTTGGTTAGCTAATTAATCTGTGAAAGACATCCTGGATCAGCAATGAATGTAGAGGAATGTCTCAACATTTATATGACCTCATTAATGACCTAATGTAAATTAATGCAACGTCATGTTTCATTTTCATTTAACGATTCATCTGTGAGAGCAAATTAAATTATCTGTGTGGCTACGTGGAACATTATTCATCAACTAAGAATAGAGAGGGAAAGGATCACTAGCGCAAATACTAACTACTCCGCAAGATATTCTATTCGACGAAAAAAGTCTTAACATATTAATGACATCATTACTGACATCATTAAAATGAAAAATGTGACATCTTTTTTCAGTTAAGGAGTTATCTGTGAGAGCTGGTCAAAATATCTGTGAGAGGCTATGCAGAACAGTATTGATCAACCAAGAACAATATATATGATTACAATAGTAAGCGAACCACTCGGTGTGATCACAGAAGCCCTTTTCGGTGCTTATATAGGAACATTTTTCCAAGAACACCTCTACTCCTCTATTTTCCTTCAACACATTCCAAAATTTGTTAGAAAGGATAAGAAATGCATGTAGGGTGCGCCTAGTGACACAACATTATCCCAAAATGGAAGAGCATTGGAGTTCAAATTTACAAATATCTTAGTTTATCATTGTTTCTTATTCATTGCTCTCATAATTTGAAGTCTAGAATTGAACAGATCCAATCGTTAGTCTCTTTTGTTTTGACCACCGAGTGGACTCTGACAATTTCCATCACATGACTCGGACTAAACAGAAGAACCAAATTGAAGTGGACATAATCCTAACCAATTAGAGTTGAAAAGATTTGATTCCCTCTTCCAGAGTCTGTCTAAAACTTAATGATAAAACATATTCCTGGATTTATCAGAGTGATGCTACAACTAGTTTTTTTATAATGGTGCTACACTTCCATTACAGCTAGGTACAACATAGCTGACAAAAAATGCTAGCCTCATGTTTGCTTTCTAAGACATATTTTATCTGTTGTTATTAACATGAGTTTCTTTCTCAAGATTGACATCCACAACAGCAGCTTCAAGGGCAGTGGAATGGGCTGAACCAACAATAGTTTTCAGTTTTGTGGTGACTGAGGGTACTTAGTATGACCATTTATCAGTCTCAACATAATATGCATACTCATTCATGGAAGAGAAGGTGGTTTGTGCTTGTCGATTCGGGAGTTATGGTACATCAGTACTTTGTAAAAGTTGTCAATAAGGTAGTAGCAGTAAGACTGCTGTTGTGCAAAAATTAATTAAGGAAGCTTGGCTTGCACTTACTAAACTGTAGATTTAGAACAAGAACTGATTAATACGATTGCTATTCCACCATGAACATGCATAGGATAATTGTACACATAAAGATTATTGAGTATTGTACTGTTGATGGAAAGCTCAATTATGTAGTAAGATATGCGGCATGTTGTTCTGTCCGACGTTAAAAGTGTGCCCCAATCAGGAGGATTGAACAGTTTCGTTGCTCATTGCCTATCTGCCCTAATCAGGTGGAGTACGAAAATTGTCTCCATCCATGAATGGCTCCTAAAATTCTCAAATGCACCAGCATTTACCAGTTGAAGAGTGTATGTGCTCTCTTAATCTTTCAATTGAATTCAAGAAGTTTAATGCATAACTCTGTCGTTGGCATTCGAGCCAATAATTCTTATCTTGCCATTTGCCATACTGAGCCTTCTATTCACTGTCATTCTCTGATCCTACCATGGGTCCATCGAGGGCAAACACCAAAACAAACACATGGTTGGCGCAGACACGCTATTGCTGGCTATTTCGAAACGTAGACTTTTTGTCAATCTCTGTCATATCCTCCCATTGAATAGAGCCGGCAAATTGTTTTCTTCAATTCATTGGCATTGTATTCTCTGTACTTCACACCGATTGTAACGAGAAGAGGGAAGAAGTTCAAACGCCAAACGCCACTGCTGTTCGACGACAGCAGCAACAAAGGTATTGGAAGCGCAATCTCATGCAGACGGAGCATTCCATTTCCTCTTCGTCCATCTCTTAATCAAGTTTGTAGTAACTGTTGAGATTTCTTCAGAGTGACTCTCGATAGCTCTCGATTTCGTCGTCGTAGGATTCGTCTTCTGATTCATCACCAGACGCGAGAGCCAAGAGCCGAACTCCTTCTCATGAAATGACAGGTGGTATCTACCGTGAAAGCTCGCATTCTCAGAATGACGGATGCATAAAATTGTTAGAGGGCAAAGCAAGTGCTCTAGAGTACGACTACACATAATTTCGTTGACAGATGCTTCATCATGCCACCTGTCCCACGCACCAAAACCAAGCTCGTCCATTTCGTTGCAATCCACTGCAGCGCCACCACACCCCTCATTGTCATCTCATTCCCTCTTTCATCAGAGATTCTCGGCCTCATTGGTGCGCCAAGCTGTAACTTTGTTGCATCGTTTGATTTGTGTACGTATCTTCTTAACAAAGTGGCTCTCAAGAACAACAATCTCAAATGCAGGTATTGATTGAGTATTGGTTATTGTCTCTGCAACAGCATCAACCATCATTCAAGCAGTACATCATCTCGCGATCGGGATCTCTTAGCTCTCGAACTCTTCCGAGATGTCACAATCTTCGGCCTCAAAATATGGAAGGTACTGTTCGGCAAATTCTCGTATTAACGGATCGTCTGGAGGATTGCTAAGCATGGCAATAGTTTCAAGAGACAACTTAACGGGTTTGCTTTTCGGTGCAGACAATGCTTGAGGTTGTTGGTGGGATGGGTTGGCGAAGGTGACAGCAGCAGCGGCGGCTCCTGTGCTCATATCATATGAATTTGACGTCTCTGTTCTGTCTAATGGGAAATTACAATAGTTTTGTGTGAACAAAGCAGACTGAGCCGCTGCAGGGGGCACATCGTGTCTCATTTGATTTGAACTGCTGTTTAAAGTCCACCCGGTATCATGGTTAAGGTCAGGGCTAGCAGCTTTCAGCTTGGCTGCTGGCTTCCGATCAAGATCAGGGGAAGGGTTGCCATCCCCCCCCAATTGATTGCCCAATTTGTGGACCGGGTTGTTGTTGTATATTAAAAACGGCTGTTCCTTCTAGATGAATTTGTGGGACAGATTGTTTTTGTATATTGTCTACGACTGTTTGTACTGAAGCCATTTGACTAGCGGAGCGTTTGGTTGAGCTGAGCAAAAAAGTTTGAGCTGCATGGGTGTATTTTGGTTTCTCTTCTGCAGCCTGGCGTGTTTGGGGGGATTTGCAACTGAACATTTTGATGTACTGGATGTACCGTCTTCACTCCTAAGTTTCTCTTTTGCAGCTTGGTAGTTTTGGGACAGATAAGCAATTGCGCACTGTGATGTATTATCTGCACTACCAAACATCTCACGGGAAGCAGCACCTGGTGCTGTATTTGAATTCAGGACAAGTGGCGATCTTACGAACTGGCCAGGTGTACGAGGTCGAGAAAGAGGTGGAAGAAAGGGCATGTTATAGAAGTCTGGTTCAGATGCAATGTTAGGGATCCTCTTTCCTTCTTTCTTTATTCTCTTTATCAGTGGAGTGAGATCAGGTCTGTTACGGAGGAATGCCTCGTGATAGCTTTGCCGGGCAGGTGAAGATGTATAGGGCAATTGGAATTGGAAGAGAAAAGGCAGGTTTACTTCTTGAACAATCAAATACATTATTTCGAGAAAATTGAATGCAATGACTTACTACGATTTGTAGTCAGGGCCAGGTCCAAGCAGGCGCTGGATTATTTTGCGACGCATAGAAGTGAAGTTAGCCGAGGGCGTCATCTGCACGGCATTACACTATAACAACTTCAATAACTGCCAATATATCCTCACCTTGAATCCCCAGATGTTCACTTGCCTGTTGAAGCTCTCGAAGTTGCTGTGGTCGAAATATTTATTCAATACAAGCGTGACTAGCAAATCCTTGTCCTTAACTGCCCAAGATCGCCCGTGAGAATTCCATCCAATAATATGCTGATATTCAGGTGTAGACACAATTTTATGGAGCTTGGCAGGAAAGTTTGATGAACTTGATTGGCCGACATATCCAGAAGAAAACTTGGATCCAGTTGGTTGGATGAGGTCATCAGCGTAATCCTTGTAGGAGTGGTCTATGATGGATGATTTGATCACTCTTTGCTTCTCCATCTTTTCATCAAATGATTGTTTCCGAATGCCATAAAAGAACAACTAGAAATCCCATGGCTTGCTATTAATCACCAGCTGATCACACAGTTTGTTCCTTGCAAATAACAACTGTGAAGAAACCGTCAACCAAAATAACTATTACTAGGCTCCGCTTCGCTCCGCCTAGCGCTTCGCGATGCTCACATAAGTTTTGGTTGACCTTAAATTGTCAGTGGGTGGTTTTTTATATTTACATTGT
>JALLAY010000241.1:0-18120 GCA_036939635.1 Cyclotella baltica | reverse complement strand
CAGTACTATCATAATATTGACTTGATAGTTGATTTTCTGTATGATGACAGATGATAGATACATCTCAACACTGGTTATCTTTTTAAACTTTTTGCAATTGACTTTCAGATGCTTAGAGAAAAGTTTCTTTTTCAAGATTTGATAAGTGGTGCATGTGATAAACAAAGATACAGATAAGAAATAGAACACATTTTTGCCTTTCAACATGCCGGATAATTTTGTAGCAGCTATTAGTATTGCCGTAAATAACTGGATGTTTTGATTTGTAGCAGCTAAATTAAAGTTTGCTGTATATATTTTGCAGCAGCTAACAACTTTAGGTTTATAGTAGCTAACTGTATGTTGTATGTGATATGTAGCAGCTAAAACTTACATTTTGCAGAAGCTACAATAGACAGTTACATCAGCTACATTAATGCTGGAAGTTACCCTGTTGAATTCCAAGCAGAACGGGCTGAAATCATGGACTTTGTGGCCTTCAAATGTCATCACATGAGTTTATTGACATCGTAGATGCATTAGCTTGTTTTTACTCACTGAAAAATGGCCTCACTGAAATCTTTTACATTGCTTCCATTCTAATTCCTACCTAGCCTTCCGGTACTTAGAGACCCTCACAGATATCTTTTAATGACTCACAGGTATCTTTTAAAGTTTGGTGGCAAAATTTAGCTACCTTTACCTTTTCATTTATATAAATTTTTTTGGATCTTCTCATTGAAGTTCTGGCGTGAGAATCTGTAAATGTCACACCAATTATTTATTATCTGTGAGACTTTACTGAGTTATCAGTGAGAGTGTTCTATTTTATCAGTGAGAGTCTACAAAGGAACAACTCTCACTGATAAAAATGTTAAATAAACATGACGTGTTGCAACGTCACCTAAAATTATGAACGTTCCATGGCGATCTTAATTGATCTAGATGACCCTCACCGATAACTTGATCACGTCTCACTGATAAAAATTGTATGACGTCACTGCAACTCACGCATTGTTCCTGATTGATCATAATTGATCATGATGACTCTCACTGACAACTTGATCAAGCCTCACGGATAAAGCGAGATGAAATGATAAGGACTGCAAAAGGAAGTAGGAGTACCGACACAAGATATCAGTGAGGCTGTTTTTCAGTGAGTAAAAACAAATTAGTCCTGTGCCCTCCTGTGCCCACCCCATTGCCTCCATCCTTCTCGGGTTCCACCCGCTAAAACCGACGGACGACAACAGCGTTGCCAACAAATCCTTAAATGAGCATTCACAACACAGCATCGTAGGAAGGATGAGCGACGTGAAAGAAGAATATGCACAAGAAGATGTGCACGATGAAGCCATCGACACTCCCCACATTCCCATGGACACCAACATAGAACAACCCCAAGAAGAAGAGCAACAGCAAGATGTGCACGAAGACGACGTGGAAACCCCTGTGATCACCATAGAAGCTAGCACCAATCAGCCAACGGCCTCGACCAATATGTCAACCCTCCGATCTGGACGCTGGTTCCCGGAGGAAGAGAAATATGCCCTACGCCTTCTTGCCGAATTCAAAAAGGGCACACTTCCCCTCCCCGAAAAGATGACTCTGCGTGAATTCCTCTCGTTGATTTTTCACTGCCCCCCAATGAGAATAACAAAAAAGTTTGATGGGCGTAATATGCTTGGTAAAATATCTTACAAACGAAAGGATAATTTGAGCATGCAGGCTTGGTGGGAAATCAAAGAATTGGAACGCAAGTTTTGGGATAGGATGGTTAAGAGTAAAAGTCCCAGTGCTTTTTTTGCTCATGCTAAGATGGTTGAGTACTCGGCACAGGTATTTCGTGATGTTCCTGATTTGAGTGGTTTTCAACCAACTATGCCAACAATTGAATCACAGATGCAGCTAGGTGGGGATTTGGATATGGACCAGCTTCAAACAATGTTTGTGCAACTTCAGCAGAAGGTGTATCATATGTTCGGCGACAAGAAAACACAGCAATGCATTGATTCCGCCTTGGCTAATGTACAAACACTCGAAAAGATGCTGAATCAGTCTCAACAAAAGCTTGTTGATTACGAGGCCATGTCAGAGATGCCAAGTGTGGCCACTTCAGAAATCTCAAAAAATATGCCACATGACAGGAAGGCCCTTGTTGATTCAGCCAAGTTCCACACCAAAATGGAAATTGACGAGATTGAGACATTATTAGATGAAGCAAAGGAAACACAAGAGCAGCAACTATCATCCAACAAAGAACGGAGTCACAATTTCAATATGGCGACAGCCAACATGCTTACACTTCAACAAATGTTGAATGACTCTATACATAAGTTGTTTCGCATGGAATACCGTCTAAGTGAGGTATTAGAAAAAGGACAGGATGCTTATGATTCAGTCAAGGTTCTCGCGGAATCAGTTCATGCTGCGAAGAAGGATATCAAAGAATTGGAACGGCAGTTGCTGAAAATGAATGCAGATATTCACCAAAAATACAAGGAGTCCGAATATTGTTAGGCTGTCTTCATTTTATTTTAAACATCATGTATGTATTAACGAATAAATATTCAAAACTTCAAATATCCAATAGAATAACCCTGAAGTGGAGCCGATCTGATGAATGTTTAACTTCAAATATACTCAATGCTACCATACGTAATAAGTAAAGCCCGAGGCAGGACTCATAAAACTATCTGAGATAAATGCTCTTTTGCTTCACTACCACACAATACCCAGAACTGTTTTAACAAGAAGATTATATCCTCAGTATTGATGGCTACAACAATTTGCCCAATCTCTTCTTCTATTCCCAATGAGAAGAGCATTCTGGAGAGGGCTGCAGTCAGTGGTCCATGTTTGTCTGTGTTTTTTGTTGACTTGCCTAGAACATCCTCACACAGTCAGTCTTGGAGTCATCATCAGCCAGACAGTAATAAAATGAAAGTGACTATGTCAAGTGTGCCCGCAGGTAGGCGGCGCCTAATTTGTCCCACTCACCGCATACTATTATTCTTTATCTAGCTATATAAATTATAATTTTGAAATGCATAAATTAACTAGTATTGTTTATCACTACATTTAAGGGTTATGACCAAATGGAGGTGCTGTAATTAAATTGTCTATAATGACATATCATCTATTTTTTGCTGTAAGAAATAAATGAACACACGGGTTTTCATACTGGATTGTGGTGGATGATGAGTAGTTATTGGTGTCTGTACAGCCCCGGTACAAAAGACCCCGCACCTGAAGCTGAAGAGTCAATCATTATACTTATGGTGAATGGAAATATGAAATTGATAAATTTATCTTTAACAAACATACCATGTTTTATGTATCCAATCTTATTGCAGAATGAAGTCTTGGGTTATGGAGAAAAGTCATAATGCAGACAATTGTGGTAAATTAAACAAATTGATGAGTTACCAATTGTCTGAATCTCGTTTTTCGAAATATTGCTTCAACTCATCTTTTTTGTTTCTGAATGCATTGGCAGAGAATTATTACCCTCTCATGGTGTCGATCTGCAGGCGCAAATCTATACAATTAGGGTAAAGCACAATGAGCTAGTGATAAGAAAAATGCACTACTGCGATAGCTCGAAAATCCGCATAAGATGTACATGGGTGAGGTAACTCAAGAGAAAGCACAAGATCTATTAGAGGCTACTTTGGAGTATTCCAAGTTGCCGACTACTAGGAATTCACGCTCCTGGTCGTTTAATTTGCAATTTCACCTCATAGTCAAATATGAATTTACGTAAAGATTTCAATTGAATATATATATGTTTGATGCTAAAGTCATCGGCAATGAGAGTAAACAGGATTGGTCGTCATTTCTGATGCCACGGCCCAGTGGTGGTTTTGCATTGGTAGTGGCCAGGAGCTGTGAGGCACTTAGTGAGCAGTTATTGTTGGCAAGAATGCTAGATTGAGGGAGACCATAAAATGTTGGGAGATTCAGGTGTCCACTGGGTGATTGAGATTCATTTGAAAGTCAAAGGTTGGTCAAAAGTCTAAGATGGTCATCAAAGATTCATTTAGTCTACCCTAATGTATAATTGATCTAGACAAAATGAATACATTTTTGAAATATTGTTAGTTTGTTCTAAATTTACTTCTACTCTTGTCAGTCAAGACAACATCTTTATCCTCCATTCCCACTCTACACATTTCCTGAGTTTGAACAATACTGACGTCGATCCCACAATATCTAACTTTATCAATTTCTCCAAAATCCAATAATATCTGTCATTTGTAATAATTGTGATGAGGACCTATTATATCAACAGTGGTATCAACTTAGCTCATCACTAACCAATTTTTATCAAGCCAACTAGAATGTTTCTAAATTACTATATTGAATCGTTTAACCATTAAGGGTTGGCTTGAAGCATGACAGCTTTGTCGGATGAGGTTTTTACAATTAATAGTTTTTGTTTCATGGGAGGTGGCAACTTCAAGGTCGCTGGGTTTGTATCGATTTGAACTGACCCATACACAGGAACTTTTATCTATTTTTGCAGTGCATTTTTGGGGCTATGGGTGAGGAAAAGACGCTTATTGCTAAGAAAAGTCTTTGTATTTTTTGTTGTTGATGGAGTTGCTGTCTTTTTTGAGTGCTTAGCTTTGGGTTTGGAGTCTGTTCTAAAGAAGACATCAGAAGCTGAAGCAATTTTAATTTGTTCAAACAGCTTGGCAGTTGGAATCTTCTTGAGATGGGCCATAAAGACAAAATCCTGGTTGGTACATCACAGAAGTTTTGTTAAGGTTTCAAGAAGAGGGAGGCAATGACCAGTGACAGCTCTTTAGTAGATGAGATGATATGATATTATGACTTTTCAAGTCCGTTGAGAGTTTTTCGTACCAATTCTTGAGCATTGCATGCCTCTACACAAACGAGACCCAACACACATAAATTCTAAAGTCCATAGGTTAAGATGCAACTATCTGGTATCGGCGATGGCTACATCACCCGACCATTCTTCTACACTAGTATTGTCTTGGCTACAGTCTCGTGTCTAAAGCTTTGCTCAGTAGACTAACAACTGTAATAATGGACCTAGAACCAGGATCAACTTTTGGGCTGAGCCACTCAAAATTTCCAGCTATTTCTCTGATTCTCCCTGATAAAAAATAAAAACATGAGATCCGCCTTGAGCATTGATTCTCTAAACCATAACAACACAGCCTAAACCGACATCAAATTAGTCCAAGCATTGCCAAATTAATTATCCACAGTGACTGAATTTATTCTTACTGTCGTCACAGCATGTTGCAGCCAACTCAGGAATACAACAGCACACTGTGGTGTATCTCTCTTCATTATTGTATTTTCCAAGTTCATCCACAATGATCTGAAACCACCGTCTCATTAATGTTATCTCAACAAAATTAATTAGAGTACTGTTGGATCAATCACATCTATAAACCCAAAAACATGGACCTCATACATTGGTATGTGATACATATGCCTGGATGTGTGTAGTTTTGCACATGTTCCAGTCATATGCAGCATGTCCCAATCGTGGTGTACAAAATTTCTTTTTGATAGCTTACATCGGAATCTGTGTTCAACTTTGATTTTTCTTGAACAACAGTGTCGCAAAGCCTACGTGCATATCGAATTCACGAATGCCGTACCAGATTGCTACCTTGAACTTCGAAACCAGATGGAACAACATTAGATTTGAGCGAAGAACACGCATTTGCGCGAAGAACATGCATTTGCGTGAAGAGCACGCATAAAAATGCTTTGACATTTCTGAGCGATGTATGTGTGTTCAGAATCCTACTACAGAACACGTTCTCTCGTGATCCATGTAGGACAATTTTCATGTTACAATTTGATTTTTTCGGTGTTCCCCACAAATTCTCATGTCTTGTTTGTTAAAGCGATGTCTGCTCGGCCGATAGCTGACGCAAGACGTTTTAATGTTACATTTGATTTTTTTGAGTTCCCCACAAACTCTCATGTCTTGTTTGTTTCTTCGATGACTGCTTAGCCGATATGTGGCAAGTCATAAGCATCAAAGTAGAGAATGTTGCAACATTGCAACTTCAATGCCGCCCGCTACATTAATTTCTAAGTCATTAATTTTGATGCTAAATTGTCCTTTTACTCTAGCTCAATATAGATTGTGTCAAAGATTTTGAATCCAAGATTCTTTTAATGTAAGATCCGTTGTCATTGCTTTTAAAGTACTCTTCTTTTCTACTTGAATTTCTATGTACGACCACCGTGCGTTTTCAAGCCATCATCAACGAAGAGAGTAGGCTTTTGACTGCAATCAAATACATCACAGCAACAACCATGTTGCTCCCCTGCCCGCCCCTCCGCCAACCTCTTCAGCACCATGATACTAAGCCACCCAACCATCCAAATAACACTCTAGACAGCCTTCTAATCCAATCCACTCCTGTGGGCGGGAGTGATGCAATTGTAGAGGTTCCATCGCGTCGACACGAGAATCGATTTCCTCTTTGTGTGCGATTGTGACATCATCGCTTTCAAGTGGGAGGGGTGATTGCACTCTCCCATCATCTCCCTTCACCGCAGAGATTGACGAAAATTACACTGGCGATGTAGATGCAAAAAAAGAACGGTGAGTTTTGGCCACACAGAACTTTAGAAACCCAATAATTCCTTATTTTGTGGTTTAATTCTTCTCGCAACAACACAAATATTGAGGGAGAGGGTCAAAATCATCTTCGATCGACACCAAACGCCACCAACAGCTTGCGGTGGGTCAGCAGAAGGGGGTGGGGCTTTAAAACGTGAGTAAAAGCCCTCTGGAAGCTGAGGAATCATATTTTCCATCTCACGAACTCACTAATTTGACGTCAACCTATTTTTTCAACAGGAGAATTGCTCCAGGGGTCTGACACCACCATGGACCGACCCCAAACTCCACCAACAGCACCATAGCTGACCTGCCTCACAAGACGCCAAATTTAAAGCCCCCATTTGCCTGCATGTGTTCGATGACTTTGTTTCCCTGGCGGAGATGGATGCGCTTTTAAATGTGTGGCATTCTTGTCTTAGTTGATGTGTGAAGGCCGCTTAGTGGAGGCATGTTTGCATGCTTAACTTGTAGTGAACTAAACATAGTAAACTTTCAATGGAAAATTAGACAATGATAATAGAGCTGTCTTGATTAATATTATCTTAACATAATCAACACAAACACATAAATATGAACAATTAGTGAGTGAACACTTCAAAACAGATGTGAGTGTAGGCAATTTTGGATGGCACAACTTGATAAGTGATAGTTAATGAGAAAAGTGATCATCAAAATTGAGGATACATAATGCATTGTTGGTGACAACATAGGTTAGACCTTGTTATGTCGTGTGGTTTATCTTCGGTAGACCAAGATAGGGGAAAGTGTTGGTCAATACTAAATGTGTGGTGTGTCTTTTCGACGCGGCACATTGCAAAAAACATTACATTTTTGAACATGTACTAAAAATATCGCGCAATCGGGAGCGTGAACATGGCATGTTTATGCACAGATCGGATGCCAGCTCTCATTTAAAACGCGTGTTGACTGAACAAGGCGTGTTGGCGGCGTTTTAGATTTAGAAGTGTGTTTTCACTCCACAAAAGGTGTTTTTTCAACCATAAACCGTGTATGCACATTAGAAAAGATCCTCAGCTAATTGCCTAATGATGCAGTGGTAGAGGTAGATAAGAGCTCCATTGCCTTGTGGACAAATAAAAAACACTCAAACCTTTGCTGAGTTCCCAAGGTCTCTATTTCGCTTGTAAATTTATTCTAGATACCAGGTTGATTTATTTGAAGCTAGAGAAGTCATCTACAAAGTTTGTTGCATAATTGGAGTCTGGAGTGCTTGAGAGAGACATCCTTTGGTATTAATCACAAATCCCAGTTGAGCTGATTCAATTTGAACCATAGACATGCATTTACCTGGCTTGGTGACTACAAAGATGGACACTTATTCTTTTTGGAATGTCTTGGTGGCTACAAAGATGGACACTTATTCTTTTTGGAATGTCTTGGTCTTGGTGTTTGCTTGGTCATGTCACCTAACACACAGACAACATAGAAACGAGATTCCACTTTAGCATGAGCTCTAATTTGTCATTGTCAGCAGCCAAGTTCATGGATGGATCATTGGAGTCAGATACCATTGGAGAGAAAGTTAGTTTTCTGAATGGATCACATGAATGTGGTTAATAGTGACAACAATTCTTTCATTTATGGTTGTCTGTAGCTAAGACACAATGCCTCTGGATCAGCAGAGATGTGATGCTTGACATAGGAAATAGCTACAGTGTCATCACCAGCAGTTGTGCCTACAACATCAACAGGAGGATTGGTAGGTTCATGGGAATCTTCTTCAGCAAAAGTCTTCAAGAGTTGGAGTGCAATAGGTGGGACAGATAGTTTGTGTTTCCTAAACTCCTTCTTTGTCTGTTTCATACAAACTTTGAACCAGTGGAGAGTATTGATATTTAGGTCGGAATCTCTTTCTTGAGCCAGATCTGCTCGTTGAAGTCGATTTTGATTTAACTGAGGCCCCAGACTCGGCTTATGATGCTGCTACTACTGCCAAAATTGTCTTGGGAAAGATTAGTGCCTCCACATTTGATATGATTGAGTTGATCCAGTCCTTCTTCCAAAACTTTGACATCCGTAAATATCCTGGCCGAAATGTAGTCACTGGATGCCAACATGCCAAGTCTTTGGGTGGTATCTTAGCCCTCTCAAGTAACCTACCACCTTGCACAGTTCACTACATCCTCATTGGCATGGCTAAGTCCACACATGAAATGTTTAATTTGCTGTGCAATGAGTTGATTGTTCAAGATAAGACTTAACGTCATCCCTTGCCTGGTCAGAATATCTTCACTGCTACTCTTCAATGTTCGTCCTCTGTTCTCATGCATCTCACTCGGGTTTATCGCTCTGCTGTTCAGTCCGGGACTTAGCTTGCACATTCACTACCATTGGTAAGTAATGTCTTATCTACTTCAGATGGAAATAAAGTTCCAGAGGGAGATGTAGTTCCAGAGGGAGATGGAGTGCCCAATGGAGTACTTTCATTCCCTTCAGGATAGCGTTGACGATCAAAGCTCATGAGATAGTAATTACATGACATTGCTTGAAAGGGAGTGTGAGAGTAATGAATGTATCTACAGAGATAGTAGTACCTATAATTTGGCTATAATGTTTTGTGTGAATGGATTTACCATGTGTATGTGAATGCTATGTATGAAATGTGAGAAAAACAGCTTCTTATTTTATTTGTATCATGGAAATGGTGATGCCAACAACTACAAACCAATCCTCAGATGCTTAGCAAAGCAAACCAACGTTAATTTAATCAACTATAATTCTCGTTAGCCTCAAACCCGCAAATAAGAAAAGAGAGACAAACATTGGAACAGAGGTAGTAGAGTAGAGTGGAATAGAAAGTATACAGATGTAGACTTGTAGAAGTTTGATGCTAACAGATTTTACTTGGCCATAGTACTACATCTATAGAGATAGTGTCATTCTGGTTGAAACAATTACTATTCAGGAATGATTGATCAGGTCAATGAGTGTGGGGTAGACAAAAAATCAAGGGGATGGAATATGCACAATATTTACAGTATCTAGTAGAAGAGTGGCTTGGTTAGCAACAAAAGGTGTGTGGTATTGCGACTGGTCCTTTCAAGTCTACATTCACAGGGTTTAAGAATTGTCCAAACCAATGTGTTGAATGTATCATTTATTATTATTCAAAAACCTAGTTTAGATTAGGATACATTTCCAAATCCTCCCTCATCACACTTTCAAACAGTTAGAATACAATAGCCTATATCATAATATTCCATTCCATTTCTATCATACTGTATTCTGCTCAGTAGTTTGGCTGTGTCCCATCCCCCAGAGGCCTTGAATCAACCTGGCTTTGAATAACTGCTCCTTTCTCCACAGTAGTTCCTGCAGTGTTGATTATACAGCATCCAATCCACACACAAAGTTTAGGAACCAAAAAGACCTGACAGGTGAGATCTGGAATAGCTTGGTGCTACACAGGCTAAGCTTATTAGGATTGAGGTATCCTCAGAAAAATCCCAATAGCGCTATCACAGATTCTGATCTCAAACTAGCCAATAGCCTCTTTACATTGACTATATCACTCAAACCTTTGGCACATGTGCAGTTGTCCACAAAGGGGATATGAATAACATTAACACTACTTTTTGGGAACAAAGAACATCATGACCACGGATTCAGCATTTCTACCATGAACGTTCGATATCCACCAACATTTAGACTGCTATCTGCTAGGTGCCCACGTTTGATAGATGTCTTGACTTTTATTTTTAGTATATCAATCCATATTAATTGTGATTGCTACTTTTATGCACATCTCCGAATCAAATATTGACTATCAAGCATGAACCTCTACATCTACATTATTTCCTGTCATCATCTCAGCCTTTGACCATAAACAGTCTCATCAAGAACCCCTACTGATTGTTGATACGGTACATACTAATTTCCTTAACTATTGCAACGCTAACGATTGCAAAAAAGCAATTTGCCTCTGCCTTGGCTCTCGACCATCATCAACCACCAGCCATTAACCATCATTCAGTCCGACAACAAACCATCCATCAAAACATCAACCACCGGCCATCAACCATCATCCTGTCTGACAACAAACCACCATTAGAATCTCAACACCAAACTACCAATCCACAAGCAACACATCAAAACAAATCATACTAATCAAATGTGTCGTATGTGTCTTGTTCTCGTGCACTATACTTCAATCTTCACGGCAGCGAAAAATGGAACAAGAATTATGAACGCCCGGTGCAGGTTCCTCAAGCCTTTAGTGATCTATTGATCAGAGATCATATTCGTATGAAGATCAGATGCCATGTCAGTCATGTGCTGCTGAATCAAGATAACCGTTTCTGGGGGTATGTAGTGTTGCCTCGTGCAAAGGATGTTGAACACCTGTTGGAGTTTTCCAAAGACGGGGTCAATTCTGTGTATGATGTTTACAGGTTCATCAAAATAATGTATGCAATTCCAAATGGTTTGACATCTGATCATCTTAATCGGATTATTACAGATGGATACCAATCCGCTGTTGATCACCGTAATAATGTTGCCAACTGTCAAAGGCGTGGGAGTGTTAATACACAGGTCAGCATGAGCCAGCGATGGCAACCACCATCAAGGGATACTAATGTTTCTGACAATGGTTCGGGTCCTACTGTCCGAAGAGGGGGGAATGTTCGTTTAAGTTTCCCCCCTGAGGGAGTTCATCCTCTGTTGATGGGGGGTGACCGGCAACCGACACGTGCTGAGGCTAGGGAAGTAAATGAATATTACATGAATCTCAATGTAGAGATCAAGCTAGCAACTTCAGGTGTTAAAGTTGATGGGGCTGTATTGAGTCATTCCCATGAGGCCGTACGAGTGAATCCAGCAGCAGTTACTACAGAATCTCATTCCTCGCCCCTAGCAGTGAATCCAGCAGCAGTTACTACAGAATCTCATTCCTTGTCCCTAGCAGTGAAGCCAGCAGCAGTTACTACAGAATCTCATTCATCGCCCCTAGCAGTGAAGCCAGCAGCAGTTATTCCAGCAGCGGTTCCTACAGTGGAAGATGAGGTGGTTGATTTTCTCACTGACGTTTTGGACGACACTCTGTTGACGTTCTCGGGGTTTTTGTGAGTGTTTCAACTCCCTGGGGACTTAATTGACTCACTTTAGAACTTCTGTGGCCAAGTTTCAGGTCCCCGAGAATTCAACCTTCGGAATACACATGACGTTGTGGCCATGTGTACTCGGTAAACTTTGTAGACTCTGTTTTGGAAGTGATGATAAGTGGACTTTGCTGCGACAAATAATGTCTTGTAGTTGATCACAGCCACATAAGTGTCAAGTAGCTTCTGATTAGTATGCTACTACAAGAAGTTCTTCAACATGCCAAATTGACGGCCAATATCTTGGTTGTGAGAAGGGTAGCAGATGTTTGGATCATTTTTGTCAGGTATGAATTGTCCTGGTAGAATGTCCAATCATTGATAAATCTTTGAAGAATGACTCAATTTCAGCTGTAGTGATTACTGTATCAGAATCAGAAGAGCTAAGGAACGTATCACAATTATCCACTAGCCAATGGTCTGGTGGTGAATTTTTCTGTAGAGATGCCAAGAAGATCGATAACTCAGTTGCATATAAATCAACAGGAGTCCTCCTTTCCAAGGGTTCTTCCAATCTTTCCCATTGTGTTTTGGTACACAATTCTCCAGGCTCGGGTGGATCGACATGCACAGAATCACTACTCTTGTCATTACAGTGGAGGTGGTGGAAGAAGCACTAAACTCCGTCTTGGCCAAAACAGTGACATCACTCCCGTCACTCGCATTGGGAACTGCAGGGGCAGTATTGGACTCGATCTTGGCCAAAACAGTGGCATCACTCCCTTCACTAGCAGTGGGGTAGCAGAGGCAGTACTAGATTTCACTGGACCCAAGGATTCCAGAAAAGGTTGCAAAGAATCTGCCTTGGCCCCAAAAAGAAGCATCACTGTCATCACTGTTATAGGTGTTGTCCTAGTGCTTATTAGGCATTGAAGCAGCATTGGGAATGATTACGGGCACTGTCGCAGACGTAATGTTGTTTTTGTTTCAAGCATACTCATTCTCGTTTTGAACATGCACTGCGTCGTTTTTGTTTCCAGCAGGCTCATTCGTGTTCCGAGTAGGCACGGCCACAGACATTGAAGAAGCCACTGTCACAGAAGACGTACGTGACTTCTTGAAGGCTTGTAGAATTGGTTTGTCTTCCTCGGAGATGTTAAAGACCCTATTTACTTCCAAGAGGGTCTTGTAAACCAAATACCCATTGCCTGGGCATCTTTTAAGGTCTAAGAAGCTATCTCATCAGGGACGTCAGGGTGAGGTGTCATCACAAATCCTTTTGTGGGATCTGTAACGGGAATAAGCATGAAAGGTTGAGGGGGTTGTGGCAATCAGGTCAATTAAAATAATAAGAAGACGTACCAAACCAAGGAGAAAGCTTATTAATAACTACGCAACCCTATTTCTTAAGAGTCACAGTCATCATCTCGCACCCAGAGTATCTTGGCATTCGGAATAAAGGCCAGTGAAGACACATTGTTGCCCAGCCAGACAAAGGAAGAGTTTGCTCTGCCATGGTGCGTTGATGAATTTGTTGAGTCTGAGTTGTGGAAAAATGTGTTGTGATGACAATGTGATTGTCTCTTGAGGCACTCAACAACCATCTAATTGTCATGAATTTTGGCGTGATGACTGGGTCCTAAAGATGGCGCGATTGGAGGTGGTGTTATTGTTATTATGTGAGATAAATTGGGGCATCAACTTGTGTGAGATGTTATGGTTATAAGATATTCGGTAGTCGATGTGTGGTTGTGGTGATTTCACTCCATACTTCGAGCATTCTTCATAAATGTTAAATTTTACCTTTCTATGTATGTGAATTTTCTAAGCAATGTTAAAATATTTATAGGTAAGATTTTCATGCAAATGCGAAATTGATGGATCACAGCGGGGGTCAATACCTGAGGAGTCCATAGGATCTACTTTTATGGCTGTGGACCCCATGGTTATGATGTATTTGTCATTAGTAAAAATAATTTTGAAAGATTTTTAGGTAGTTACTAGCTTAACTAGATAGGTTTTCCTATTCCTGCACCATGTTACAGGTAAAATGGTATTATGGTCTGACTTTAGCTTCTGCTGCTCTCCTTGAAGTATACAATGAGCAACGTGTCCCTACATTAAAATGGGATCAAGCTAGACCTGGCTAAAATAGGACACAATGTATCAAAGGCAATAGACATTCATGACTTGGTTATCTTGGACATGTCTTACTTCCATATTAATATTAGCTGACTAACTAGCTCTAGTTGTGGTTAGATGTAGATGACTGTAGTCATAATATTAAATGTCTACCAACCAAAATTTACTATCAATACCCATAGTGTTTATACATTTGTATGAAATATTCATCTAAAAGGGATAAAAAAATAGGTCCAATCTCTTTTTCTGCAGAATTTTGCACAGCTTTTAGTCCACATTGAACCAATATAACATTCAATGATCCCAACTACGACAGGTGAGACGAATTCATGCAACAATAATCATTTGCTTGGCATTGAGTTTATGATTTAAGCTCATTTTAATAATGTGCACCCTATGTTTTATGCTTTGTTGTCTGATTATACAACCAAGCTTAAGCTGAAGTATTTACTTAATGTTCTTGGATGGGAGCTTATTGATGTGTTTGAGGGACTTTTTGCTTTGTCAAGAAGCAAGAAGGTTGTGCCCATTAGGTAGAAACTATTGGAATATATCATAGAGCTTGATTCGAAGGAATTGGAGACTTGTTTAAAAAAGGATTATTATTTTTATGCTGCTGTTTTTTGTGTCATGCTAGTGAAAATGAGGTGACTAAGAAGTCAGGAAGTGTTGGTCAGTGTATTTCCACAATGCCATCGTATTTTATTAGTTATCTTTCGCAAGTGACAAGAATCAAGGCAACATTGCGTTCTTGTTCAGCTCTACTTGTGGACAAAAGAGCAGTGCATCATGGTTGTTGGACCTATCCCGACAGGCAATTTAATTCACTCATTGCTTTAATTGTCATTTTGCTACTAAGGGGTTGGTCCCAGAGTTCCTCCGATCTCATCATTGCTGCTTTCAATATGTGATAACTGAAGTATTTAGTCCACCCGCTCTGTAGATTGGTTTTCACTCATTTCCAAAATCAATAGATGCAGATGATTACTCTATCTGCACTACAGGAAGTGGTAAACCATAGCACTAACAAACCTACCGCTCCTAGGCAACAATCCGAAGTGTGGGTCATTTCTGTGCTGGTTGCACAGAAGAACCCCTGAAAGCCAGGAAGTTGAGAAAAATGTATTGTATGGCAGTTACAACATTTCATTATATGCATTGCATGATATAGTAGCCACAAGAGGAGGACTGACATCTCCTTGACCGAAATTAATGTACGATGGTTCAAAAATGGGGCTCACTGGTCGGCGGACGGCACTAACTGTTGCTAGATAGAGCCAAAATCTGTGTACTATTAACCCTCTCACGGCACCTGATAAATACCCCTTTTCGGACTCCGCCCACTGCAACAGAATTTTTCTCTGGCTCACCGCTCACCGCTCACCGCTGAGCAACCATGGCCGCCACGGCCCTCCGAGCTGTTCTGGTATGATAAGCCACCGTCGAACCGGCACTGCAGCCACCGAGAGACCCAGCAATGATGCTCAGACCATCGCTGGCCGCTTCGAGTACCCCGTGGTGTCTACACAGTCGGCACGCTCCAAAACATCACCAACCGTCAGATTTGGCTTGCGTGCGTGAAGCGAATCAGGATCCATCAATCAACATGAAAGAACATCAGCGATGGAGAATCTTCATCCGTAAGCGAATCAATCTATTGATGATAACCTTGATGCAATGGTGAACTAACACAACATTGTCTTCATTTTACATCAGAATGATAAGATCGCTCTTGTGTGTACCTTCTCTTCAATTAGATTGAGAAGTTCTCAGTGCTTAGTCTACACAAGAAGTCCCTGATGATTAATTCTAACTCTCATAACAATGGCATGGAAATCAACCATCCGAAATGACACATCAACAGCTGGCCTCCTAGGCCTAACCGCTTTGTTTCCGTGGTGTCATTGCAAGAGATACAAGATTCGTGGTGGACGACGATGGGGGAATTTTTGTTGGACTGTTTGTCTGTTTTTTATGCAGAGCAAGCAGCGTTGATGAATGTGTACATTAGTCGATTGTTGTTATTAGGGAATAGCTAGAGCTAAAGCAGATTTGATAATTGCCTCCTTAAAGCACAGATACTAAAGCTGATTGTTAATGGAAAATACATTTGGTACCTGAAAAAGATACTCGCAGAGTTCATTTTATGATGTCATGAGTTAACATGATTACTATTTCCTTGGCCAAATTCAGAGTATCAGCAAAGACATCATGGTAAGAAGCAATGTATGCTTCACAAGGCACCTGCACCAGGTGCAACAATAGCCTCTTGGCAAACCCATTCTTGCTCATCAATCCAGTTATCAAAACAAAGACACGATGCATTAGCTCTAGCTATCCGCATTGCGTCAAGGAACGAATCGCATCAAGGAAACTAGGACATCACATTGCAACATTGGCAAGGTCCGGATCTGAAACGGCCATGACAAGACAGCCAATGGCGGCTGGAGCGCATCCAAAGTTCTCTTCATAATCGGAGGCAAAGGCTTGAGATTGTCTACTTTTTTCGGTTAGTCCATCATTGCAGGATGCCCGACCAAGTTGCACATTGCCTCGGTGGCAGTCTGGCGAACCATTTCATGATCGGAAACCATTGCGTAGCTAATGATTGGGATGCCCTTTTGCGCAACAATTCTGTTTTTTGTTTCGTCTCCATAGCCTGCCAGGTTGGTGAGCTAAAGTATCGCTTCAAAATACATAAGGTGCAATGCGTCATTGTCCTTGACTAGTTCGATCAGTGGACCAATGGAACCGGATCTTTGATAGCATCGAGAGTAGCTTGCTGCAGAAGATATAGTATTTGCAACTTTATCATTGTTAGAATTGTTGACATGTGCTGCCACCTGACACTCTTTCGTGTGTAGTCCTTGGTCAATCTTTGTACCGCCACGAGAAACAAGATACAAAAGAGAAGTCGTCGGAGAGCTGGAGTGGTGATGGTTGAGATGAAAAAACACCCAAGGTTGTGCATCTTCTTGGTGATGGAAAGTATGATGCCCGAGATAATAAACCAGGTGCTTTTGACAAATACACATTCTTCACCTTTTATCAGATTGTTCATTGTCGGCAGTGACTCTAACACGGCCAGTCTCAAGCTCAACTTCTCCGCATCGATGGCTTAAATAGACTTTGCTCCACTTGCTGACATGCTTCATCCTAGATATCGTCATATTGTTTCTCTTTCCTTTCCTTCCTCGCGATGTCATTGTCCTCGCCGAAGTGTGAGACAGGTCTGCAGTTGTCCTTGTTGTTTAAAGTGACTTGCCAGTTCCTTTTCAACTCATCGTACTTTATAAACGTTGTATTTATCTTTGGTGCAAGGACTCCACCTACAGTTCATGTTCTTCACTCTTCTTCTGGCTATCCAACTCAGCCTGATCGATTGTACTTTTATACGCATGAGGTTGGTTCTTTCCACACAAGCAGCTCCTTCATCTTTTGGGTGTTATTGTACGCTGTCTTATGTCGGCGGATCGAGTTGTGCATGGTCGTAGGGTCATTGCCTAATGAACTATACCTGACCTTCGGCTTCTTAGGTTGCAACAGCGAACTTAATCTGCATGTGCTTGCAGATGTGAGCTGCATGAGCAATGAACTCAGATTTGTCTCGATTGGAGCCTCTTGCCCACCCTTTCTGCCTTCTGACGGCGACGTCCTCCTCGTAGGCTTTGTCGGGATTCGACCGCCAGTTGAAAACAACAAAAATCTTCCAACCGCAGATGGAGCGGAGGTAGTTCAAAGCTTCGCCAATTCGGAGAGCAATTGCTGCGGAGGAAGCTGGAGGAAGTCAGGTCGGCCGAGTGAGATGAACACTGCCTCAGTGTGCTGGCGGCATCGACGGCGATGGTGTGGCCATTGGCGGAGAGGCGGCTTTCGTAGAATGAATAGCTGTATTCTTTGCCACCTGGGAGGTGTTTGAGGAGGTGCTTAATCCCTTGTCGATGGTGGCGTCGATGCCGCGGCGGTGATGTGCAAATATGATATGTATGTGAAAAGACGTGACGGTCGGACCAAAAAATTCTGCTGCAGTGGAAAAACCCGTACGGGCCCTGCCGTGAGACCCTTAATGGTACATGATCATGTAATGCTTCGGCGTAGGGTTGTGTACTAGGGTAATCTTACTCTGGACACATAGGTATGTAGTATAAGTAATTAGTAAGACATATCTCCCTGCCTATATATGTCTTGACCGAAATTACCATCTTTACCATAGAAAACGTACCAGGTATGTTTTCAATCTATAGATCAGGTACGTGTTCACCCTCTCCTGGGAACCATGCGTACCTTTACTAATTGGTATGTTTTCTAAAG
>JALLAY010000240.1:0-17985 GCA_036939635.1 Cyclotella baltica | reverse complement strand
AAATGACTAAGTAATTAAAATTAAAAAGTTATCATGTATAAAAAATCAATTCATCACAATTTCGTTGTTTGTTTTGTATGGGACAGAGTGTTATTTGTATGAGAAGATAAGCATGAGCAAAACTCATTTACATCTGCAGGATCATCACATGGGAAATCTATGATGATTGCAGTTCATTCTTTCATAAGTGGTTGACACCAAGTGATTTTCTAACAAATGGTGTGCAATAGTTGCAATTGCTACTGTAGGACATCATGGTCAACGTAGGGTTTGCGGGTCCAAAATTTTGGCCAATGTTCCCAGTGTCATGAGATGAAAAGGAGCACAATGTATGAAAGCAGAAGTACGAGCAAAAATCAACCCTTAGAAAGGAACACAACCTCCAACAAAAGAGAGAAGAAACAAAACTGACAGGCAAGGATGTCACAGGCTTGAGCATAAAAGGAATGTATAGATGGAATACTCACATATGTATCCCAAGTCGCTAGCTTTTTTAGCCAACTCGCAACAAGTTTCAACGGCGAGTGATGATCAATAAAGTATTGCAGCCAACAGGAGTTATGTGTGTAGAATGACAGGTGTGCATCGGATTTGTTGGAACCATATAAACTTTCATCTTCCAAGGGACAAAAGTCCAGATAAACTTTTGAAGGATATAATCAACATGTTAATGCCTGGAGTGCACGACGCGAGTATCACCATGGCGGCTGCAGGAGATACTTGGCATGACATTGCAAAATTTGAGGTGGATAGAATGATAGGCGTGGATCAGATTTGTTGGGACCACACCCTTGGAACATGCAGGTTTAGGATCAAGTAGACCCATATTAGTTTGAAGGGGGTGGTGATCAATAAAGTATTGTAGGCGACAGTAGATACTTGGCATGACATGCCAAAATTCGATGTGGATAGAATGACAGGTTCTACATTAGTTTGAAGGGCAAGTGAGGATAAATGAAGTATTGCAGGCAGCAGGAGTAGGAGTTACTTGCCGTGACATGCCAAAATTTGGTGGATGGAGTGACTGGCGTGGATCAGATTTGTTGGGACAGGCTGGGACCATACCCTTGGAACATGCAGGTTTGGGAGCAAATGTAATTGAGCAAACTTAAATCTTCTAGGGGGCAGCATTTGAGATAAACGTATGGATGAAGTAATCAAAACGAACATGTGTATGCCTGGAGTGCACGATGCGAGAATATTACGGGCGTGACAGCAAGCGCTCCTGGAATGGCTACTGAGGCGACAGTGTGGTGGATGTATTGGAGGTGTGCACCCAGAGGAAGCATCTCAAAATGAGGATGAGCAGCAGTAAGTTTTTGGCAACGAAAGGTGGAGGTGGTGGCAATTTTGAAATAAAATCTTCCTTTAATGTTTCGCCCGTTGGGCGCTTCTTGCGCCCTGACGCCACGCGAACAAAACTGCAGGACACATCGACAGTCGACAGTCGACAGCCAACAGCCATCGACCTCCATCGACCATGACGGAAGTACTCCCCACCCCCCACTCCATAGCCGTCGCCACCCTAATATCTCTCTATTCAGACCCCCAATCTCCCATTTATCCCAACAACAATGACGGCAACACCATCGACACTGGCTGGCCGGCGCGCCTCTCATCGCTCATTCAACGACTGCTTCGTGAGGACGATGGCCATCTCGACCTCTCTGACAACATTGCCGTTAGTGAGAATGAAACGTCGTCAACTGCAATGCGTCACGTTGATTTGAACGAAGATGAAGTTTTGGCGGATTTGATGAACTTGATGAATGGCAGTGGCAGTGTTCATGTCAGTGGTGCTAATGACAAGGCAACAGCGGCAGCAAACTGTGGCATCAACAACGTAAATCAGACACAACAAATAAATCTCTACACAGAATCACTCTCCACTCTCCTCACACGAATAGATCACGCCTACATCAACAATTCCCCACTAACACATGAAGTCAAAAGAACGCCTCCCTCCACCGCCCTCCTGACAACTCTCCAAACCGCCACCCAGTCAATAGAACACCTCACCAATCTCATTGACACCTTTCACTCCCTCCTAGACAATCAAAACAGCATTCATCTAGACGGAGAGTCATCTTTTGGAATTCATTTACGAAGGATTTGTTTGGGAATGGAAGAGATGGGCTTTGAGGTTTTGAGACGGTTGTGGATTGCTTTCGGGCTGTTTGTTGATGAAGCTAAACCAGATGATGCACATCATGTGAATGAAACCAACGTTGATGAAACTTCTTCAAGTCAGTGGCTCCCCTCTTCAGGACAAGTGGAAAGCATTATCAAAAAGACTTGTTTGAACTCACATCATCTCCAATCCACATCACAATCAGTCAACCTACACAAATCACTCAACACATTAAACAAGTCAAATCTCCTAACAACCCATCCCGAAACACCATCCCTCCATTTCCTCCTATACCTAACCTCCCTACAAAACAACCAAAGATGCTCCACATTAGAAAGTCTCCATCGCTACTTTGACTACGGGATGATTCATGAGCGTAAAGAACGTGTGGAAAGAAGTCTTCATTCCACCACCTCTACTGCTACATCCGCCGCTGCTATGAATACAGGTGGGATAACCACAACAACCTCCACCACCACCCGTCCATCCACAACCTCCTACAAAGAATCAAACATTATGCAATATGCCGCAATATTACTAGCTCAAACCCACTATCGAATGGGATACATATCGCTAGCGCTACAAGCTACACAAGAGGCTATACGTGTAGCACAACAAGTGAATGATACAGAGTGTGTATTGTTTGCTCAGGCTTGGTTGGCGCATATTGAGGGAGATACGAGGGCATTGAGACGATGTAGGGATAGAGCGGTGGAGGTGGGATTGACTTGTTTGAGTGGTGTTACGTTGGAATTGGGACGGAGGGAGGGGTATTGTAGAGTTTTTCGGGAGGATGATGATTTAGAAGAGGGAGAAGATGGATGTTTGGCATGGGGGAGTATTTGGAATGCTGGTAGGGCCGTTTCGAATTCTGGCGGGATAATGAGGGGTGGTGGCGGCGCTTCTGCTGTACAGGGTGGTGGGGGGCAGTTTTACACCGATTTGGATAATTTGTCATCAGCGGATGCATTACGTATTTTGGGGAGGCAGAATATGGCTATTTCGGGATTGTGGGATTCTACGGGGCATACGTCTATGGGTTGTTTAGCTTCGTGTGCGGCTTTGCATGGATTTGGGTCGTATCTTGGGGCTGAGGAGGCTTCTGCGGTGATGAGGAGGATTCTTGCTTCGTTTTCTTATGGGTCTGGTTTGGATACTTGGGCCAAGGAGGGTATGGGACAACGTCATGATCAATGTGTGTACTCTGCGAGTTTGAACTCCCTGTCTTGCCTATACGGACGAGGTTCGACCTTGGAATGGGTTCAATCGACAACATCAATTCTACATGAATGGTCAGTGCGATCATACGACCTTGAAATTGCAAGGAGTCTTCAATACATTCTAGCCAATCATGCAGCGTTTCCTTCGGGACCGCTCAATGCAGTTGAATCTACTCTCATATCACTTACTCAATCTACTCATTATCTCATCCAAGCTGGTGATTTTGCATCAGCCAAAGCCGCCACCCGTCAAGCCTTCTCATTGGCCAAAAATCATTCACTATTAATTCATCAAGGCTGGCAGCTACTTCAACTTGCACTCATTGATTTGGAGGCATCTACATCGGCTCCTTCCAGCAATGCATCTGTGGAACGCTCACTCCCACCTCTGCTGGAATGTCTCCATCTTGCCGAAAAGCGTTCAATGGATCCTCTTCGAGCCGTTGCAATGACCACACTGGCAAAAATATTCTTGTGCATGGGTCGATATCAGAGAGCTAGGGCAATGTTGAAAGCTTCCATTCCATTGGTAATGCAGCATGGCCATATTTGGTTCCAGGCAGAAGCATGCCTGACCATGGCAAAATGTAATTTGGCTGAGGCTCGATCAATTGAAACTGAAACTACTTTAACAAACGCCCTCAGCTCTCCAATCGCTCTAAAGCGATCTGCCTTATCTCAACTCGAGAATGCAGCTTCTCTATTCCAAAAGATTGAAGACATTAAACGACTGCAACAGACGTATTATCTTCAATCAATGGTTTACAATACAATACCTCGGATGCAATCGAAGCGAGATGAAGCGGCAGAGAAGTTTACCCAAATGTTGAATAGGAGAAAAGTTGGCTCCAAATTGTGGAATGTGGTACATGGCGTATTGGTGGGTGATGCTTCATCGCTGTGTCGTGTTTCCTTACAGTGAGGTATTTATATCTATATAACAAATAAAGGCTTACAAATTGCAATCAGTTTGAGGAGCTATAACATAAATTGCTAGACACTACCATAACAAACACGACATTGAACCATGTGTTCAACATGTAATGTGTGGAGAGGGAAGAAATTGTTCCAAAGATATTCGTTCGTGGCAGTATCTGAATATCATGTAATGTAATGTTAATGTAATGTAATCTTAGCTGGACTCTTTAGCAATCATGGAAATGGGATGACATGGTAAAGCCGATGGAGACATAGTGATGACAATGATCAAGATCAGCTCATGATGGCAGTGGCAGTGATGTTGTTCTGTCTACCTCCTTGAAGCATATCCCCAAGATATCAAATGGTGCCGATAAGGCACCATTTGGTTTATTGATTCCTGACGTACAAATCATGACCTTAGTAATGGAAAAGATCGTCTCTTGAAAATTGGCGCCAGCGTGCTGATGCTAATCAACTGTCGATGCACTGTCTGAATCCCAATCTCCTGGCGTGGCCTTGCACAACGTCACTCAATTCAGTCGATTTATGCAAAAGTGATCATCAGCACGGACCTTGAAAAGGTTAACACGTCAATCATATCAGTTGATTCCTACGAAAACGGCCATCAGCACATACTTCAAAATTATTTCCTTTGTAAATTATCTTAAGACTTTTGCACGAACAACTTCCACAAAACAAATTCATAATTAACACCAAGAAATTCCAAGAATATTCCATAATGACAAGTAGGGCTGTAGCAAATTAGGAGACTGGCTATTTATATCATTAAATACACTAGCATCATGACCGCCAGTTGAATCTGAGCCCTTTTCAGAGACAGAGATAAAATGTTTGGAAGGTTTTGCTGGACGCAAAACATACCAGATGTGTATGTAGCGAATAATGCAGGGACATGACTATTTGGGCCTACATACCAGGGCCTATGGAGATTCTACAGAAATGATGCCGTTACGGTACCATTTGAATCATCTGCATCTGGGGGGTATCCTTATCTCCTCATATATTGTAGTAAGCAGTGAAGGAATTATCACAGAGTTGACTGTATGACTGGTTTTGCATGATTGTAACAGTTGTCTCCTTCAATGATTTGTCAAGACAGACTTATTACAAATCAACAATAATCTAGTGTTCCTTTATTGTGATCTACTAAACTAATTGTTATCCTACAATTGATCTATAGAGCTGGGCTCACTGCCCGTTGGGTTGGGCTTATTGCCTGCATTGGTCTTGGTTGCCATGGGGATCATATCTTGAACATTATTGTTGATTTGCAAGTTATCTTCATTTCTGGGCTGCTCATGATGGGCACCAACACATTTATGAATGGTCTTGTTCTGCCTTCTGCTGCAGCAATATGCCTTTCATATTTTATTGAGCAGTTGGTTCGACCATCTATAAAATCTTTAATTCTGCATTTTTGTCATGATGACACCACTGTCAGAGCTATGAGGTTGATACAATTGTTATTATTCAAAAGCTTGCATAATGTATGTTTTGAATCCAATGTTGTTTCTCCATTTCTTGTGAATACTTCCGATGTTACAGATCATGAAACTCAAACATCAAAAATCTACCAGCTCTAGGTTCTGGCTGAAGACTACTAAGGTCTATCAAAAGCAATGTGGTATATTGGAAAATGGTGTATATACCAAATTTGACTACAGAAATATCGAGTTGAAGAGGACCCCACGGTGACACCGATTGCGAGTTCTATTGGCAGTAGTCTAAGTAAGGCAATGATGACAATTGCAACTACCTCTACAAAAGATTAACTGATTAAAGAGCAGTGGCTCAAATGAATCAATGATAATGAACCAGTGGCGCTATAGTTGCTGAGTGTGTTGCCGAGGGCTCCTATGTGTGGTGAGATGCCTTGAGTAGGTTTAGATGAATAGACGACAGCTCCAGTACAACTGAAGAAGAACGAATTGATCTGAGGTGACTAAAGTGAATCAATGGTGGCTCCAATGAATCAATGGTTGTTCCTGTGGATAAATGGTGGCTCCGAACAATCATCAAAGATTCCAGGTAATGATCAGTGACTCCAGAGAATAAACAGAGGCTCCAGTGGAGCAACAGTGGCTCTGGTGAATGTGTCCTGACAAACAGATGGTGGCGGGAGTACTGTGGCTAATAGAGGTGTTGCTGGTGACTGGTGTTGTGATAGATGGTAATGAATTGTGATGATGATGGTAGTGAGGTTGACAGAGTTGACATGTGATTTGTGAGTTAAGAGATCGTATAGCTCAATTGAAATGGGGGGTATATTTAAGCCGCCGGCTCGGTGCAAAAGCAGAGGCATAAAAATGCTATGACTCGTGGAGGTGAAAATCCCCCTTGTAACAGATACCAAATTAGTGCTAGAGAATGTCGTTAAATCCTACCAGTGTTGTGCTGACGTGGATAGATACTGCCTTATGTGATTTCTTTACTTGCCAACATACCTTCCCACAGTTAGAGTATGTTGATAAATAAGAAATCACCTTGAAGACTATGATTCTCCGGAGAGAAGTGAGAGTACACAATTTTGCTGCATAGTGTAGAAAACGAACTGTTCCTATGACATCAACAAATTTCAAGTATTATGGCTGATGACAATCAACACCCTCATCATCATCTTGGTAAGTATAGTAAGAAGAAACAAAGAGACCAAGTTGATGAGTTGTAGAAGAATAAGATTGTCAAGGATAGCTCCCAAAATGATCCGTGCGGCACCCCTTATTCTTCTCATTTCCAAAGGGTAAAAGGGTAGATGGCTAGACTATAGAAGAAGTAGAATCTTCCTAGTACTCATCCAGAAAAATAAACCACTTAACAAATTAACTACGTCTCCAAACACAAAATCCTATGCATCTAAGCATACCATCCTCGCTTAACTTGAAACATTTAATCTATATAGGTCTTCCACAACGCCTCATCTATTTCTGCATCGCAGCAAGGTTCATCTTTTCGCCTTCGCAGGCAATGAGAGGTTAAGGTAGATTGGTGAGTATTGGTATGAATAGAGTATGCAAACAATTGAGATATTTGAAACACTTACATTCCACTGTCACAAGACGTTGGTTCAATCTGTCATTATGATCTCTCAAGTCCTCATTCTCCATCAAGAGTGTCTCAAGTTTCTTACTCAATTGCATAATCAACTTAGAGTCATTAGCTTGTGTCTTATCTTTCTCTGCGCAATCGGATATAGCTTCATGCAATTTTCCTCTGAGGTTGAGTAATTCATCTTCCTTTTCCTTAAGATCAGAGTTGCCTTGCAACATGGTGAGAAGAAGACGATCATAACTCTCTCGTTCACGGTTAATAAGATCATGAACCTCCGCGAGAGGAACCATTATGTCGCCACGGGGATTAGCAAAAGGATTTGGCCCATTCTGTTTGACTGCAGAACCAGGCATCCTCCTCGCTTGGTTCTGCGCGACAGCAGGAGTCTGGATTTGTGATATACTTACACCTTCATGGACTTGCAAGTCGGCAAGGATTCCTCGTAAGCCACCGAGAAGATCGTTTCGCACAGAACGAGACTTAAGGCGAAGAAAGTAAGATCTTGACGTTGCCATCGGTGTTGGGGTGGCTCTGATGGTAAGAAAGAGACTGCTGTGCAAGTTCTCAGCTTTTACTTTTGATGTCTTGCCCTTTTTCGCTGATGACGATGGAAGCTCTGCACTGTCAAAACCTACACAGCCCGCCTTGACCTCAAGAATATCATTCAATGGGAGTGGTTCAGAAGTAGCTTTAGAACCTGGAACAATGCAAACAGGGAAAGATTTTAGATGTGTACAAGCTGATGGGCAAAAATAATAATCTTATCTGAAACTCACTCCTGTGCCTTCCCAGAGCCTTACTCAAGTAGCCTCCCATAGAGTTAAATGTCAACACAGATTGCACAAGAAGATCACCTTTACGGTGCAATTTGAGAGTCATTGTGCTAGACTTGGTAACAAAATCGTCACCTCCAGGAGCATCCACACCAATTTCCGAGCTGGTATTCAATTGCCACACAGTGACCTCTATGCCTTCTTCGAGCAAAGGATAAAACCTCCTGACCTTTGTCTCAAACACTCGTACTTCGTCACTGTTATTCAAACAGAAGTGAATTCAGATATCCTCTACAAGGGGTGTGTTAGATGGAATTGGATAACCTGTGAATAGACGTACCGCAGTGCCTCTTCTCTGTCTTTTCTGCTGACCACATCATGTTTCCATCCAACACCTACAGCTTCAGGGGATTCCGGCGGTTCTTCTGTACCAGTGAAACCTCGCTTAATCATAGGGAAGTATTCACTTGCAGAGCGATGGAGCATTTCTCTCATATCATTCGCATCCTGTTTAATGGCATCAATAAGATCCTTTTCTTCTGCAGGTTGTTGTTCCGTTGGAGGACTAATATTTTTGTCATGAAGGCAGGTCATAAAGGGAAAGCAGAGACGGAGTGAAATTGGGATATCAGAAACGTAAAGCAATCGAGGTAATCAGAAATGTATTTGCAATATGAAATCAGTTATTATATAGAATACAGCATCAGCATATGAAAAATGGCATCCATTTGAACAACTCCAATAGCTCCAAGCTATGGGTTTCACTTCAGTTGGGTGCTAGCTGCTACCAGCAAGCCACAAATAGTGCATCAACCCAAATAGTCCAATAAATGATGTACCCTGCGGATCTAGAGAACCATCAGCGGCCAACAACGATTCCCTAGTCTTCTGCACTGCAAGATATCTCAGCAATACCAGAAAGACTCCAATCAAAAACACAATCATTCCAGATGTCAAAACCAAAACAAGTTGTCTAAATACAAAAGCAAAACGGGGCAGTGTGAGCCTCTTGACATGAGGTGGATTGAGAGTAAATCTTTCAAGAAAATTCAGAACCCTCTGAAAACAAACACCTCACAAGTCAGATCACCTCAAGAGGAACTCTCTCGTCAACAAGAATGATCCAACAAAACAGGCAAGCAACAACAGATAGAGTAGATTGATTTTGCTACTCACCGCATCTCTGGCTCAACATCATTAAGGTTTGCAACATCGCTCTTATCGAATTCACTTCCTGTCACTTCGCTCATTGTATCAGAAATAAACTTAGTTGAGGCAGTAGGATCATAATCTCCTTTGCCCTCCAAGGCTGAGCGAAGACTATTGATCTCACGACTAGCTGCATGTCGCATCTTCCTTTCTTCCTCAAGTTGTGCCTCCAACCTTGCCACCTCTGCACGATGCATTGCCAAAGCTTCGGGAGTGATAGTGTGACCAACAACAACAGCCTCAGCGATAGGTTCAGTCGCAACAGGTTGCCCGGCAGATTGAGTTCGAGAGTGTTTTCTGGTATGCTCTGAGATTTGTGGTGACTTGGCAACCAATTCTTTCTGATACTGAAGATCCTGGGACATTCTGCGATTGTTCTCTTTTTGATCCGAAATCTCCTTCTCCAGCTTTTGGACAACCTCCTTCTCCGTTGCAAGTTGCTTTTCGAGCTGAGATACACGAACTTCCAATTGTTTGATTTCATTTTCTTTCTCTTCAATGGCCTTTCTATTCTCTGCCTTACCAGCATCACTTGCAGCTTGTGCTTGCAACATTGCTTTGAGACTGGCCATCTCCATTTTGAGTTTCTCATTGTGCTCCTTGAGTTTACCCATATCTTTCTGAGCACGTTTGACTTCATTAAACTCCTTCTTGGCAACACCTCGACGAACACAGCACTGAAGGGCAATGGATGCAGACCTGATTTTCCTGTATGCAGTCTTGCGATCATACATGCGACGGAAAGCTTGAATCTTTGTAAGGGCCAAGAGTCGGCGCACAGCACGTCCACGGTATTGAGCTTGGAGAGAAATTGTGCCAGCTCGAGAGCGGTTGTACTTGATACGAACAACTTGCATGCGGAAATTGTTGGTGAGCAATTGACCTGCCTGGGCTTCCCGCAGTCTCCACCATCTAAATTAAAAATCAAAGAGATAAATTAGTACAACATGAAACGAGCATAAGAGAAAGCAATCCTGTGAAACTCACCTTGCACGTCCCATACAGCCACGATACCACCTTTCAATGTCAAGAGCTGCATCTCCCATAATGAGATACCTCCTCCTCTGCTGCATCCCTTTCATCCAACTTTGAATCAGAGTACTGCTAGCACTTTGGTGAAAAACACGATGACTCTCCAACAAATCATGTGGCCCTTTCCTCATGAAAACTTTGGTCTTTCCAAGCTGTACATCAGTCTTTGGAAAGACCATCGGCTCGGGTTGACGCTGTGCCATACGAATTTGATTGGAACGAGAGATGGTACCATCAGCATTCTCATAAACGATTGGCTTTGCTCCTTCCTCCAACAAGATATCCAAATATTTCACACACAACTCTTGCGGTTCCTGATCTTCCATGCTCCACGTCAGTTTCTCCTCGGGGACGGAAGGAAGTAACATACGGTAGCGTTTGAAAAAGCCAGCATGGTCAAGACGCACAGGATAGCCCATTCGAGCTACTCGAACTGCCTCCAACACACCACCATAACGAAGTTGTTCAGTTAGACGTTTACGAGTAAGCAGCTTGGGTTTAGCAGCATCATTGGGCTTCAAACAACGAATGTAGTGTGGATCCGTTGTTTCAATCATTTCAATCAGGCTTTGCAGTTGTGCTTTGAACTGCTGGCTCACCGTCTTTGACTTAGCCGGGCCCTTGCCAGTTCCCGAAGCCTCTTCTGACTGTTCGATCTGCACATGGTAAACCTCCTTAATGAGATCAGAAGAGTCCTCTTCAAATAAAGATTTGGCAGTGAGGGGGATCTCATCACGATTCTTTTCAAGAAAGCCAGTTTCAGCCGTGTACTGCACATTTCCGGCAAAGTGACGAACGCAGAAAATACCCTTAGCTTTTTGGATGGCAGTGGCACTGTAACGAGTGTTTTCAGAAATAGTTTGATTCCTCTCAGGAAGGTAAATTTCGTTCAAGCGTTTTGCCCAGTTCCTGTCATTTCCACGCTGGCCTAGTTTACATTCATCATCTAACATGGGAAGAATACCCTTTGGACGGGCTTGGATGGTGTCCAAACAGTCCTGGTTATCGGGGAATGAAATAAATGCCCAGCTAATGCTTTCTCTCTCGTATTCCTCTTGTTCCAACTTGAAGATGAATTTGTTGAACTGCTGTTGTAATGCTTCATTGGTGTAGTTGATACAAAGCTAAATGTAGGAAAGAACATATGCAGTGAGTGAAATGGTGGCAGAAACAACTTAATCGTCAATAATGAGCAACACAGACCCAGCAACCAATAACTACAACTCACCTGTTCAAAACTATTCACCGCAAAACTCTCAAATCCAAAGATATCCAACACCCCAGCACTCGACCGAATATCACCATCATTCTCCCACTTGATACTATTATTCACCTCCTTCACTACCCACAAGAAAATAGCACCATAAATAGTCTTTGCCAAAGAATCCCTAGCATCCGCCGCCTTCTCCGGAGCCAAATCAATCCTAATCTCATCCCCCCTCGTAACCATAATCCTCACCGTCAACGCCGTAATCAACTTTTGCAAATCCACCCCCAACAACTTGGCTGCATCGGCCACAGTCTGTTCATTCGCCAACTGTGCAATCTCCTGCCCCCCATCGCTCGTTTTGGACTCAAACTTGACCTGTCCTAAATGCAAAATGCCCGCAATAATACTCAAGACATTATCAATCTTTTCTTCCGTCCAACCCATACTCCTCATTGACTTTAGCGTATACTTGAGTCCCTCCTCATCCGTAAACTCCCTCAACTGCGGTGCCCCCCCCTGCCCCGTATAATGAAAAAAATTCGCCAATTCCAATCCCCCCGTAATCCCATCGTGAAAACAATACTTGTGGTGCTGTTCTTCATTGGCTCCGCGGAGGAGTTGGTAGAAAATGTGGTAGTTTCTTTCACCCGAGGCGTGGAATCCAAGACGGACTTTTTCGAGGAGGTAGGTTTGGACTTTGGCGCCTTGGAGTATTCCGGCGCGGTTGAAGCCGAGTTCGATGAATTTACCAAAGCGTGATGAGTTGTCTGTTGGTGAGATGAGAGTGATTAAGTTGTATTAAGTTAGATTATGTTTGATTAAGTGATATTAACGTTTGTTACACGCCAACTAGACACCAACTTCATCTTAACTCACCATTCCTAAGAGTCTTGGCATTCCCAAAAGCCTCCAAAATAGGATTACTCTGCAAAACCCTCTCCATAATACTCAACTTCCCCTCTCCCTCCTCCCCTCCATCATTACTCCCCAACGTAGTCAAATAAAGCATGACAATCTTGGTGGTTTCCGTTTTCCCCGCCCCACTCTCGCCGGAAATGAGAATGGATTGGGACTTGCGTTGTTCGGACATCATTTGGCGGTAGGATCGATCGGCTATGGAGTAGACGTGGGGGCCGAGGAGTTTGGTTGCGTCGAGGAGGTTTTGGGAGCGGAGGAGTCCTTCGTGGCGGTAGGATTCGAGGATTTCCTAAAGAAGGAAGTGTGTGCAGGGATTAGTGAATGATGAGGTCACTTAATTAATAAATGAAACTATAACTGCAGCACCATTGTAGCTAATCAAAGCACCAGTGCATTCAACCCATTCAATTCAACAACAATCCACACTAACAGGCACTAACACCAATAATCTCACCTTAGTATAAAGCGGCAACCTCTGAAAAGGATTCACCGCAATCAAAACCGGCCCAGTCCACGTATAAATCTCCCCCCTAAAATACCTCTCACTAACCGCATGCAAAATCGCCGGCTCATGCAAATGCGGCAATGAAATCATATCACTATCCCCCCCCTCCTTCAACTCCGCCTCACTCAGCGGTGGGTTCGACAATTCCACTCCCTCGTACCTATTATCCCCCGCTTCCATTTTGGTCCCGTCCTCATTGAGTGACGAAGAGGTAACGAGCGGTCGTGTGAGGGTGGTTCCGGCATCATCGCCGGAGAGGATGGAGAGGGATATTTCCGTGGGGGTGCGGGAGAGGACTTCGGAGAGGAGCCAGGGGTCATCACCGGTGGATTGGTAGACCCAGACTTTGGTGCCTGGTTCCATCTTTTGGGTTTAATTCAATTGATTACTTGTACTTGTTTTGATTGTTGCTGCTGTGGGATGGGACGTCGGTTCTATTCATCAATTCGATCAATCGAAACAACGACGACGGCAGTCGTTTGAGAAATAATGAAGGTGAATGAACCACTCACGCCCCACGCCACGCACTGAATGAATGCGTTGAGAAGGAGTGAAGGCGTGCGGCCACCGAATGGCGACATCAAAAAACTGGCGCGAAGACAATGAGAGATTTGATACGCCATCCTCTTGAAAATTCATCGGTTAATAAAGGTTCAATCGTGCAAAATCTAATCCTCTCCGATTTTTAGTTAGGATAACGATACAAAGGATTTTTGAGAGGACGACAATGAAAATCCAAAGCATTGGCATCAATTTTCACGGAATCTTTAATCGTTAAAGGTATCCAATACCCATTTCTATGCGGCCACTCCGATATCGTAGTCGTGCGATTGCGTGGACTCCCGATTGTCAAAACCAACCATCATATTTCTGGACTCCCACACAATCCCACACGGCTAAAAAACGCCGTCTAAGACACCTATGTCGGCCCTTAAGTGATGATGATCCATCAATCCCACAAAGTTAGGCAAGCAACCATGGCAAAATCCGCCAAAATTGTCCATTGCCTACAGCTCAACCAACTGCCCTAATTGCTCTACACTTAATGCGTGGTGCCCAACTTCATAGATGGCACCACTTTATTTTTGCCAGTGAGGTTTCTCTCGCTGGCAAAACTTTGAAACCGTGCAGTGTTTTAAATTTACCTTTCTGTAAATTAACGTTTACAAAAACTAATACACGGTGGTTTCAATTTTTTGCCAGCGAGGAGGAATCTCACGACCTCACTGGCAAAAATAAAGTAGTGCGATGAAACTGCTCTAAGGTAGAGAGAAACCCAGTCAAAATAAAAACACTGGTTTCAATTTAACTCTGGTTTTTCAAAAGCGTAAAATAGAAAACTTTTAAAACAAATTTCATCTGATTAACTAGTGATTTACATATTAAATTTGAATTCTAGCCACCGGCGCTGCCAATGTGTTAAATGATGATGTTGCCACCCTGGATCTTACGGCAGGCTCAAAAAGCAAGGCTAAAACTCAAGCCAAGCTGCATCCGACTGGGTTGCAAAAAAAGAATCCGTCTTTGTCACTGTTGATGAGATTGGAAACCTCGTGTCATTGTTGGATAATGTTGATTTTTGTTTTGTTCTATGATCAACTTCGAGGCATTTCTTGCACAGCATCTCTGAGTGAAGGTTGAGGAGGATGTGAGAAACGAGATGAAACTGCATTGACAACAAATCAAGCATATGTTTTCTGTGCCATAGAATCAATTCACCAACCAAAATGCAGCGGCACAGTTGTTGGATCTGCCGTCAGTTGTAGGAATGATAATGTTGACCGGGCGGCTTGGTTGGATTGAAACGTGAATTATTGTTGACATTAAAAATGCATCAAGAATAAAATATTAAATTACCAGGGGTCCTTCTATACAATCACAGCCAGCAAATCACATGATACCACTAAATAGTCTATTGTACAAGAAAGCATAGAAGAATTATTCAACCCACTACTACTAGCTCAATTTTTATTAACTTGGCTGAATCGATGTTTCGAAGATTCTTTGGAACCACTGTGCTACTTTAAGAGAAAGTGCAGGAGTGACATTTCTCAAAGCAGAGAGAGTATCTATTACATCTATGTGTATTGTTAAAATGATTTTGTTTTATTTACCGAACTTTCTCGTGGCAGGTTTTCTTATCGTTTTACTTCTAGATGATTCAAAGTCTCCGCTCTTAGTCAGGTCAATGAAGTTGATCTGTATGTATACCGAGCTAAAATAGTATCATAATGTTTCAGAAAATACAAACTTCATCACTGAATCACATCCCCACTTACTGGGGTTTTATTTTCCTATCAAGAGGTTCATTGCAGTTGTCAAATTAAGTGAGTACATGAAAAGATATGATCAATGAGCTGTGATTTGTGAGAATTGGCTGATGAGATTTGGTCGTCTGCAACTGAATTTTGGAGGCAATTATCAAAGACAGATACAGAGTCATCTTATAACATATCAACAAAATGAATTAGGTAATCATTTTCATTTTACATATACACTTTAACCAGCATTCAGCGGAGTCTTCATATGCCGAAATTATAAATCATACAACGTTGCACCCGGGGGCCGACTCCCGGGAAATAAGGACTATCTAAAGTCCATAGCATCATGTCAGTACAGGAGTAGTAAGATTACTACCCCTGTTCTTTACATTCCCCTGTGCTGTTGTGTTTATCTTCCTTCTCATACTTCATTAGCTGCTCTTGCCACTTGGATCTTGTCCCCAGTTCATCCAGATTGATTTCTAAAAAATACCAGTCTTCCTCCGCTAACCCCTCTCTTCCTAGTTCCATTTGATCAAACAGTCCTTTGCGCATTTCTCTTTCCTTCTTGAAGCCAGATCTCCTGTAATTGAATCATGTACATGCTCGTTCCTGTAGAGCCACTGTTCATGTGTCACTTCTAACAGTTTTATTACCAAGCAATTTCCCCACTTTTCGAGCGAGATTGTGTTTTTTTTCTTCTACCTTTCTGCTGGTTGATTTTCAAACTTGAAGTATTGTGTCACTCCATTTGAAGAAAAACAGATCAGCCCCATTGATTCGCGAGTCAGTTTCTAAATAGCACAAAATGACATAAATAAAAGTTCGTTGTAACTAGTCGTGAATCGATTGTTAATAAAATAACAGAATTAGACAAGCCCTTTTGACTGACATAGCTTTAAATCGTAATGGGATAGTAACCGCACGACCGAATCCATGTCGTAAAGCCTTATCTGTGCGAAGCAGAAAAAGATATATCAAGCCCAATCAGGAATCGCTATTGCAGGGAATAACAATCGATTCTTCTAGCACCACAAAGAATAAAAAGAACAAATCGAACACAAAAGATACGAAAAAGAACGGTTACATGATAGCCTTGGACCCCATGTTATGTTATTAGATGTAACTATTTCAGGTGAATTTCAAAGAGCAGAAAGGTACTGATGACCTCTTTTGAATCTCCAGCACTTTCTTTGACATCATTCCCTCCATGAACCTTCTCCACCCGATTGTATCCATCCATCAGGCATGTTTCATGTGGGCCCAATCTAATCCAACAACTTCTCTCATAGTGGGTCCACCCTTTCCATGTGCACAAGATAGTATATGTGCTTGCAGCTTTGATTATGTACCAACATCCTCAACCCAAGTGTCTATGAGAGTTATTGAGTTGTGTAGAAGTTCCACTCTGCCTTCTTCATTGCAAGTGAGTACATGCTGACAAGTCTCTATCTCATCATGACAGCTGGGGCAATGTTTGTCAAGTCCTGGTGTGTATCTTGCTTGCATTGTTTGCACACCCATAGCTAAACATTCTTGGTACCTCCGCAAGAGAACCATACACCAGGATCCAGTCTACCTCATCAATTTGTTCTTTAGTTGGTACTTTCACTTTCTTAGCTGCCATTGTTTCACTAGCTGATTTCTTTTGGCACCAGAACCTGAGGTAGTCTTCAGACCCTTAAGTCATCTTCTCATTAACGATAAACACTCCCACTACCTCCAAGGGTAACATCTCCTGTGTGGGTGTTTGTTCTCCAACAAAACCGCAAAGTACATTCTTTGTGTTTGTGTCCATGCAACAGTTTAACTGTGCCGGTCGAGACAGCCGATGGTTACTCTTTGTGTCATCTTGATGTGACTTCACATGTAAATAATCACAATCGAATGATATAGGTTGTTGCAATGCACCATCAGTATTTTAAGCACATCCGAGTGTTAGCAACCTGAGGGAAGTCGGTTCTCTGGAAGGTCAGTTATTTTTCAAAGTGCTCTGAAACAATATGAGTACATTTTCGCTACATCAGACACCAGATAGTCACTTTTGTATCTTGTTGACTGTGTTGTCAGCAGGTCAAGTAGTTCTCCTCTATATGCACAGACTTTTGTTGACAATTCAGGGAAAGGGCCCAATATTCTCCCTCTTCCATTTGTACACTCTAGTTTGAATGCGCAAGAGTACAGATCAGTTGAAAGTTCTGGAATAAAAGATCTATTCCCTTCAGCAATGCAGGTTCCATCTCAAATAGCATCCACTATCCAATCGTCTGTGTCTATCACCTGTAGAGCCTTGCAAAACCAACCATTGTTCCATTGATTTAGCACACCCATAAGTGTCTCCAACGTTAGTGACATCAGATGTGCCTCACCCACTGCTGTGATTGTTACAATCTCATTTTGCCTGTCTCTGACTGTCCTCCTCGGTGAGTGTTTCCACGTGGTTCAAACACATCCATGACTCTACCCTTGTTCTCTACCAAGAGATTCTCCTCTTCAGAGTACCGCCAGTCCCATACCTTGTAGCCTTATGAAAAAACCGTCTGAGATGTACCTGCAATGTACCTGTAGAAACCAATTATTGCATGGCAACTTTCCATAGGTTAAAGTCTCCTGTGGTTGGCTTCTGTATAGGATATTGAAGAGTGGACCAATTGATTCCGTTTGGTGTCTGATGAAGTTATCTTTCGTCTTATGTCCTACCTGACTACCCCACTACGTCAGATAGAATAAGAGCAC
>JALLAY010000239.1:0-18218 GCA_036939635.1 Cyclotella baltica | reverse complement strand
CCCAATGGAGCTAATGAACTGGAGAATGATGCAGATGAGCTGAATGGAAATGTGCATCCCAACGCGAATGAATTAGAGAACAATGTAAACAACTTAAATCTCAAAGGGGCTCAACATTCATGCAATTACCAACTGGAACAAGACTTGAACAACCTACTGAAACGTAACGAAGGAGTTTCAACAATGCGGTGTAATTCCGAGTTGGAACAGGATTTAAACAATTTGTTGCAACGGAAGAAAGCCAGGCCAGAAGATCTTTGCAACAATTCTTGTGACAATAATTCACTAGACAGAACTTCTTGCAATAATTCACAGGAACAGCGAGAGAATCAATTGGACAGAGATTTAGATTCCATTCTTCGCAGTGAGGAGAGTGAGACTGCCTCTTCTCCAACGGAGGAAGTTTCACCGGTTGCTCAAGTACCTCCCTCGCAATCTATGGATAACGAGTCAAATGGTCAAGCAAATAATGAAGCAACACCAAATTCAGAAGCACCACACAACCATCCTCCACCAGACGGCAACCCAATAGCAGACGAGCCAATATCACCCCGATCCAAATTAACAAGCAACGAACCACCACCACTGGTCGAAAACAATCCAATGTCAAATGACAACAACTTAACATCAGCAGACAACCGGCCAATATCACCCAGATCCAAACTGAAACAAAGCTACAAACCAAAACCCTCTTCAAGACATTTACGTACAGCTTCGCTCCCCACGAGGCCCTCGTTGGAAATTAGAACAACCATTACGTTGAATAATTCTAGGGGGGATGAAGAAAAGTTGAGTCGGAGTTTGTTGCAGAATGATTGTGTGGTGCAGCATGATGATGATGTGAATGATTGTGAGATGCAAGATGACGGAAAAGACCAGAGGCTCAAGCGCCTAACGCCCCTCTTGGCACAAAGTCTACATTCGTCACTAACCGCCAAAAGCCTCTATCGTCGTTCAAGTCTACCAAACAACAATTCACAAAACGACCAAGCCTTGGCCTACACTGAATCAATGTTCAAATCCCTTATATTCGAACGACGTCCATCCAACCACAGTCAAGATTTGAATGATATCCTACAGAATTTGTATGATCAAAAGAAAATACAGGATGATATTGACAACTTCCAAGACGATGACGCTCAAGAAAAGTTACTGAACGACAGCCATTTGGATTTCAAGACAGTTAATGAAAATCAATTGGATGCCGTTGTCGATGCTCGAGTCGATCAAGTCATGTTGATGGACGAACCATACGTCACTCAAGATACCAAATTGAACGAGGCATTCGAAAAGGCATCGAGACGCAAATCGTTTCAACGTAGCATGACGAAATCGCTTCAGAGTGGGGATTTTGATTTTACTATTTCTGATTTGTTGGATGACGATGGAGGAGATGAGTATTTTTATAAGGATCAAGTGAATGATGGTGGCATCATGAAAAATAACATGAACACTGGCAACCATATGTGTTCAGAGAAACAACAACCACAACGTCCACAGTCAAAACCACCCCAAAGAAACCGTGGCCGCAGACGCCTCACGGTAGAATCCGAAACGGGTAAATCTGCCGTATCATCTTTAGACTCCTTCGCTTCCCCCATTGATCGGGCGTGTGTGGATATTTCAATGACAAAGGCACGGTGTAGGAGTCAGTATAGTAACATGGCCGTGGCAGCGGCGGTGGTGGAGCCAGAATCAACAGCCCCGCCGTTCAAGCGGACGAGTAGTTTGGGTTCCATGAGTTCTTTGGGGGAGGAGAGTGTGGACCGTGTTGGGGGCGAGAAGGTTGGTGAGAGAGGCGGTGCTTTGGATAATCAGCAGGATGCCAATGCTGCAATAGGGGAGGGAGATGATGTCAATCGAAACAATACTGCACAAGATGATGTTCGACACAACAATGAAGAAGCATATGGAAACAATGATGAGTATGAAGAGGAGCAAGAATTCACAAGAGATACCTTTTTGTCCGGACAATCCTCCATCACGATGGGGACATTCTTTACCGAGTTGCAAAAAACGCTCAATGAGCCGAACAACCAATATTACTCCTCCGAGAGTAATGAGAATCGGGCAGATTTCTCGTCCGGGAGAAAGTCAGCACAATCCTCTGTTACACTTGGGACATTCTTTGACGAGCTACAAAGGTTGGATGAGGATGATTCGGATGACGAATTGAATCATGTCAGTGAAGATGACATGTGTGATTTTGATTCCGGGTTAGCTTCTTTCATCATGGCAATCAAACTTAATCATTTTGACTGCCACGACAAACGAATTAGTCACATTAGCACCAATGATGATGGAGAAACCGAAGAAGACGAAGATGATCGCTGTTTTGCTGCCAAGGTCTACATGGGTTTGGGATTTGCAGCTCAACTCAAAGGAGAGAATGAAACTGCATTAATGTGGTATAGGAAATCTCTGACGTTGTGGGAATCAGAAATTGGCGCAGAGGATCCCGCTCTGACATGTCTTCATTATACAATGGGGATGGTGTTGAGTCAAGAGAGGAATGAGTTGGAGGCATCTGTTCATTTTAATAATGCCCTGAGTCTTTTGAGATCAATCAAAAATGCTGATGATAGAATAAAAGCCAGTACACTGTCAACAGAAGGGATGATTTTTAGTATCATTGGTGAAGTCGAGCATGCCATTGATGCTTTTAAGAAAGCTTTGCTATTGTATCAAAATGGTGACTTGAATTATGCCACAATTATGTTTGAATTGGGCACTTTGCTCGCAAGACAGGGTGCTTTGGAACATGCCATCAACTGCTATAAATATGCGCTTGATATTAGAGAAAGAAGTGTTGGCAATTCGTTTGTTGTCATGCAGACGCATTATAGGTGAGTCAACTTTAAGTTTTCCATGTCCCTTTTGATCAACTTTACTAAGGTTATTTGTCACAGTCTTGGGGTTACCCTGGCACATGAGGACTCTCCTACCTCAAGAAATTATGCATTGATACATTTGCAGGAGGCACTTCAGTTGTGTGGTCCTAGAAACATTCAAGCTCCAACAATCCTTCATGCCATTGGTATTTTGAGTGAGAAGAAGGGCGATTTTCATGCTGCAGCTAATTGGTTTTACGAGGAGCTAAGTGCAATTAAGACTCTTTTCGGAGACGGTAAGAGTAGATTTTTTGGGAGATTCAATAATTTTGCATTTTATGGTGGTGTCTGATAATGCATTTCTTTTTTAGATGACGAGAGAGTTGGCATGTGTAGCTCAGATGTAGGGTCCTCTTTCTATCAAATTGGAAAGTATGACGTTGCTAATATTTTATTCGAGCAGGCCTTGCGCATCTTGCTACAGGTTACAGAAGACGAAAAGAGTCTTGATGTTGCCGATTTATTGTACAAGATTGCCAGCTGCCACGAAAGTCTTTGTGAATACGAAGAAGGTGAGATTTGTTTTTTTATCCTTCACCTTAACACTACCACCTGAACCTGGCTCAATGTTTGTACCTGTATTTTTTAAGCACTTGGCATTTTCGAGGAGGTCAAGCAAATACGAATATCTCTGACAGGTATGGAAAGCAGCCCAGTTATACAAACAATGTTAAGAATCGGCAACATCCAACTGACCCGAGGAGAAGCGCAAATGGCTCTAGATTGTTTCAATGAAATAGTGGGTATTGGTTATTCAAGCGATTCTATCAACGGTATTGAAATTGCAAATGCGTTTTATGGAAAAGGCTGTGCACAATTTTGCCTCTTTCAGTTGTCTGATGCAATGAAGTCACTGAATGAGTCATTAAATTGGAAACTGGCTGCATTGGGCGAAGATGATCCAGGACTGGCATGTATATTTTACCAAAGTAAGCACACATGAACTGACGTACTTTCCTCTCTCAAAATACTTCAATATTGTCTTACCATGTTTTGCTTGCCGTTGCAACACGCCACAGTGGCTCATGTCTATCTGGGTCAATTAGAAGTCACTAACATAAATTCAACTGTCGAAGAAGAGACCTCTGATGAGAAGATTGAATCTGATGACCCAACTTCTGATGCTATCCTGTGTTTCGAAGAGTACTGTCGTTTACTCAAACTTGACAATCATCGAAATCTTGAAGACAATGCAGAAATATGCCACACTGCTGGAATTGTATGCAAATTGAAGGGAGAGTATGAAAATGCATTGGCTTTCTACTCTCAGGCATTAGACATGTTTCAGGCACTCTTTGGGAACCAACAGCATCACGAGAAGCTAGCAACAATTCACTTCGATATGGGGTGTATTCATGCAGCACAGGGAAACAACAAAGAGGCACTGCAGCAACTCCATTCATGCTTGGCAATGAGGAAACATCTTCTTGGCCCACATATAGAAGTTGCAAGTGTACTCTACGAAATGGCTGTCATCCTCCAAAAAGAAGACAAGATAAAACCGGCAGTAATGTGCTTAGAAGAAGCAGATTCGATTTGGCATGCAAAACTTGGTTGCAGTGAGAAGCTCATTTCTGTATGTCATTCAAGTGGCAAACTTTGGAAGTTGTTACGTCGATATGGAGAGGCAGAAGGGAATTTTGAAAAGGCACTGGAACAAGCTATTACTCTCCATGGCCAGAAGCATCGTACTGTAGCAACAATTCTATTAGATCTTGGAGAGCTGCTTCATGAAATTGGACAATATGAACAGGCTCTCTTCTGCTACGATGAATCTCTTGGCGTACATACAGATCTATTCGGTCCAGATGACCTCAAGGTTGCAACTGTTTTCTATTGTAAAGGTGTTGCATTACTGTTTCAGAATAATTTTGAAGAAGCTCTTGACTGTCTGGAACGTTCATTGGCAATACGCCAGGAAAAACTCGGGGATATTGACAATGATGTTGCAGATACACTCAATACCATTGGCTTCCTTCATCTTCGCAGGGGTAACATTAAGGGAGAGACAGCATTGGGACCCCTCACCAAAGCTCTTCAAATACGACGAACTTTGGATAATAAGGCTAAAGCCGTTTCGACACTACAAAATTTGGCAAGTCTTTACAAGAAAAGAAAGGAGCTGGACCTGTGTATGGAGATGTACTCTGAAATACTGGCTGTTCGACAGGAGGAACTTGGTATGTCTGATTTGTAACTGGCACTTCACACTTAGGATACCTATCTGACTCAGTTTTATTGATACGTTCCCAGGGACAAATGATGAAAAAGTTGCAGAGGCTTGGATGAATCTTGGCAATATTCAAACCACTGCTGGCCGTATAGTTGAAGCCACCATATCCTATGAAGAGGCACTCAGAATCCGCACTCTCATTAGTGGTTACCATGACTCATCAGTTGCCCACGTGCTCTTCAAATTAGGATTACTCAATTCTCGTCAAGATAATTATGATAATGCGAAGCAGCTTTTTGAGGAATACATTCGTCTACGTGCAGAAGAGGAAGGTGATCCAGACCAGGAGATGGCACAGGCGCTGACTCTGATTGGTGACATTCAACAGGAGACTGGGGAGAAGTCCAAGGCACAAATCAATTGGCTTTCGGCCATGGAGATTTATTTGAACCTGGGTTATTCCGAAGATCACCCAAAGGTTGCCAAGCTGAAATCTAGGCAGAAGAGTGTACCGGCATGGTTTTCAAGCAACCGCCGACCTGATATCAGTGATTGGTCAAGTGTAGTAGTTGACACACCTCTATCTTTCTTAAATCGCCTCACAAGCAAAGGTGAAAAGGCAGCTAAATCTGATTCTGTGTCGAGTTTAAAAGAAAAGAATCTTAACCATTGAGACCATCCCTATGTATTAGCATGTACTGTTACTTGATGCACAATTCTCAATTGTTCCATTCAAAACTGATTCTTAACTCTTTTTAGGCTGCAGCGTTTTTTTACTTTATTACAAAGTTACTGTTTTAAAAAATCATGTCCGAAAGCAGGCGCTTCAATTAGACGGATCGTCCGACAAACATCCAATGGGCAATACATTGTCTGACACCGAATTCCGTCTAGTTGCCAACCATATAACAGTTAGAGCTGTGACGTTTGAACTCCATCCACCGAAATCATTGCCATTCATGTCATGTTTCTGGCTTATTTCAGTGCATGACCAGCCTCACAACACGACAAAGCAAGGAAAACAGCCAATTGAACATACCATACTGACATACCATAGAAAATTTTTATCGCCATCCACAAAGGCGTTGTACCTGCCATCTGACAATATTTAGACACACTAGAAGATTTTTAGTTTCAATGATGTATCGAGCTAATATTATCAATTGGTTTATCATATTTAATTCTGGGTACAACGATCAACTATTACTTTCAATTAAAAGTTGACGCGGCTACGCATGAATTACACGTTATTTTTGTGTAGCTGGCTTGTAGCCATATATAGCCACAGCCTACAAAGAGTTAAGATGAAACTTTCCTTTCTTTGACAGAAGTCTCAGATTCCGTCCTCTTGACTCAGAAAAATATGTGGTAAAGTATTAATCTACTAGCTACTGCTGTGTCCGCTGTTATTTGTTAATTTAAGAGCATCTACTGAACTAAAGAATGAGTCTCCCTATACTCTTACATATCTTGGTGCCCCCAGCGGACCATGAATACTATCTAAAATAAATACAATAATTAAACTCCATTTACGCTCGAATTATCCCAACTTCGAGCTCGAACACCCTTGAGTCATGATGCTATCAATCAGAGGAAAGCAATTGTCTCAAATCTTTCCCAACCATGTCGTGGAGATGGGCAGGCAAATATACTCGACCGCCATGTTTTTGGATGTCCTAAAATTAGCAATTAGAATAAAATAAGGGAACAAACATATGATAATATGAATAAACTGGGTGTAGATTGCTTACCAAAGCATCTTTGTATGCTTTTCCAAAAGCAATAGAATCTTCATCATAAATATCAGAAGACTTCTTGCATAAGTTATAAAGGGCGCCTACCAAGCTGCCTTGTAAATGCATATTCTTGGTGTCCATCATTTTATGCTGTGCCTTGGAAAACCAGTGCTCGTCGTACGGCTTATGCAGTTTTGAGCTTTTGTTAACGCAGCAATTAGAATTATCAGCGGCTTCCAACTTGGTTAAGATACCTCTAGCTTTCTTACACAGTGGGTCATTCGAATGTAACAAGTGGTAGAGAAGTTGTTGATCCCAAAGGCTGAAATAGACTAAGTGGTAAGAGTGTGAATGTTAGATCATGCAGGAGGAAAAATGTTACCATTTAATCTTAAAATCTTTTCACTCACGATCCCCATCTAAGTCTCCATCAGCAATCACAAGCTAAAGAAATTAGTTGAAATGCACTTGCATATGTGAGATAAGTTAAAAGCCAAGACAATAAAAGCTAATCTATGATCAGTACTGACCGGTATTGGAACATCATTCTCTGACTTGGGCAGCCCAAAAATAATTGTACCAAAATCATAGTCATTGCATAGAGATCTCCATTCATTGACACTCATATTACTTGGCTTGGTTTTAAGAACTTTAAGTATTTTTGCATCCGTTGGTTCAACACACGGACTGCAAAAGAGAAATACAAATATTTCATTGAGATAGTGTTGTGTGAGGATTTCCCCAAGTATGGCACACTCACCTTCTTGATACAAAAATTACACCATACTCTAGGCAACAGGTGAACAGATCACGCTCACCGCTTTTCTTCGGATTTGAGGCATCTGTAATTTCCGCAAGAAAAAACATTAGACTTCCTCACATTGAGATAAAACAATTGTAATAGCTTCACTCACATCCTGGAATAAACACTTTCCCGTATGGAATTTTCCCAGTAGGGTCAGCAACACCCATCAAATGAGTATGCCTCAAATTGTTGAATTCCTTAGCTCGTTTCACATAATCATTCCACAACTCTTTCGGCAAGCCATAGCCCAGGAGCATTCGCTTGTACATGTCAGACAGTGTCTTATGAGAAAACTCGCTCTTTACAGTTTTTTCTGTTGGATCTTTTTCGATGGGGTCAAGCTGCCTAGCGAGGTACCGGTTGTTCTTACTAGGGGCAGATATTTTGATTATAACTGATACTAAATCATCATTCGGAGAAACTTTTTCAGAAGGCAGGGCTTTGAGCATACTCTGAGGGATTTGGATCTTATGTATATCTCTTTTTGCCAACAGAAGTCCTTTGATCAACCCAATTTTTGGACCAGCAATTCTAATTTGGATGACGTTCTTTTTTTTGAATGGAAACTCCTTTATATTGTCAAAGAATCCAAATGGCATGAAACCACAACCTTCATGACCCTGCTCTTCGATAAGCTCTATGCTGGAAGACGGTATGTCAACTATGAATCGACCCTCTGATTGAAGTAGTTCTAATCTAGCAACAGTTTTGGCACCAAGAGAGCCAAGTCGGCAGATTTTTTCTAGCTCTTGCTGAAGGTTTATAGACTGCACGTCACCCCCAGCAGTTGCAACATAAAGAAACTCAGCATCTGCCTCTGAGCTTACAAAATGTTGATTTCCTTTCTCCCTGTCTAAAGTTTTACATGACAGAAGCTCGAACGTATGGTCTGAGTGCTTCAACACTTTCTCAATGTGAGGCTTTTCTCTTAATTTCACAGCAACTTTGAGCAGGCGCCCAGGGAAGTAATGGCTAAAAAATGATTCCTGTGTTGGTATTATATGAGGCGAGACTATTTTCAATAATGTATCAGAATCAATCAGAATGTTTAACACGTCTCACCTTTGCATTGCCCATACGAATGCTTTGAATATGGTTACAACCTAACTTCCCTGCCGAAGACGAAGGCCCAATACACAATTTCCTCCCGTCACTGAAACATTGTGTCACAGGAACTGGGCTTGGTCTAGTAGTTTTTTGTTTCTTCCGTGCACATTGCCCTTTCACAGCCACGTTGGGTAAAGACCTCTTTCTGGTAGAAGGGGATACTTTATGCCTTCTTGTCGAGGTTTTGCGCGCTGGAGAATCTTGTTGAGTTAAAACCAAAAGAATCTCAGAAATCAAGGAAGACTGAGAGCTTACCTGCAATGCTGCTTATGTTGGAAGGCTCCCACACATCATCGTCCTCATCATCGGATGTGCCCAATTCACTTAACTTGGAAGGGCTCAATCGGCTGACGTTTGTTCCACATTGTATAGCAGTCTCTTCACTTGATGGGAAGGAATTTATCTCGTCAGGATTGCTCTTCACTTGGGAAACTGTCTGTGATGGTTCTCCTCCCTCATTCCGAAAGGCAGAAGAATAAGATACAAGGCAATCACCATCTGGGTCAACAAATTCAACCTGTCTGTGCTTGTTCACCTTCATTGAGAGCACCCCTTTGGCTACAGGAAAGATTGAAAAATCCCACACACTGTTTAGCTTCAGAGCATATCTACAATATAACTGCGCTTCTGATAGGTCTTTCTTGGAAGTTTCAATGAGGGAGGCATCATTCAATAATTCAGGAGGTCTGTGGTTTGGCAGTGACGATGTAGTTTTGTTTACATTGATTGGTGAAGCACAGTCCTGCATCCCAACTGCATTCCCAGCTGTTTCGGTGCAATTGTAATCCAGACAGTTGCGAAACATCAGTTTTACCTGGAAGAGTTTCGAACATACACTACTCAGTGATCTTGTTTTTGTGAATAAAAAGGATACATTTACTTACATCATCTCTGAATTCTGCAAGTGTCCTGTATTGTTCATTATTTGCTTTGCCCTCTATAATTGTGATGCAAATAGGATTTTTTATTACATCACAGTAATCTGGGCAAATTAACCTTTTTCTTATCTTCTTTAACCAAAAAGGCTCAAGAAATACTTTCTATCAACAGAAGAAAATAAGAGTTGTTAGAGAAATTGATTTGGACATGAGACATACAAATAATAATGCTTACTCCAACATCGCAAGTCCTCAGGGATAGAATTGCACTCTTTATCACTTTGGTTAGTATTCTCTTGTACTCCGGATTGACAAAACATTGTTTAAGCACCCTCATTGTCCCCAGCTTCTCGTAGGACTTAGATCGGGGCTGTTTACGGCTTACTACCATATCAAAATAAAATTAGATACACGTGGTTTAAGCTTGCCATTAAACATCACAAAAGACTTACTTGCCACACTGCGCACACTGCTATTCTTCCCCGTCACAGTAAAAGAGCACAATTGCCTATCAATCCTTTTGCTTTTGGTTGCAAGCTCTTGACTTCTCGGAACAGTTGCCCGCTTTTTTGTGGCATGTTTTGCATTAAGGACTTTCTTCGCTGCTTTCCCTAATCCCTTTGGGCAAATGGCAGGTACACTGGACCCTTTAGCCTCTACCTGTGCCGCCTCAATTTGTTGATGTTTTACAATATCTTTCCGTGCTTTTGATAGGAACCTGTTTGTTTTTGGATAAATGGTTTCGGAGCAGGCCCTTCTGATGTGTTTTGCAAAGTCATAGTACCATTGAGCTTCTCTTTGTTTGTCTTCTAGTGTTGGTGCACTCGCGGCATTATTTGATGACCGTGTGGAACGTCGAAGCTGTCGTGTCTCGGCATTCTTTGGAATGGCAGCATCCTGCAACTCATTAACGTCTGTCACTTTCACTGGCTTATTATATTCCAAACAATTATCTGTCATCAGAGTAACCTGAGAAAGGGCAAGGCATGTTAATGTGCGTAAGGTATGCAGAAAAGAAATGACCAATTGACAAGTATATTCACTTACATCGTCTCGAAATTCTGCAAATGTGTTATAACGAGACTGCTTTGCTTTTTGTTCCATGATACTGAGACACATGGGCTTCTTAATTACATGGCAGTAATCAGGGCATATTTCCTCCCAAAAAGGCTCAATGAAAGTACTCTGTTCGAATTTAGCACCTTGGTGGCTGTGGTCCTGGTAGTTAGTGATTTTATAATCCTCCTCTTTAATTGAGTTAATTGCAACTTGAATAATCTCTGCCATTTTTTCTCTGTAGAGCGGCTCATCTCTCCAAGCATCATCCACTGTGTACGTGTACATTTAAATAAAACAAGAAGATGTTAGAAAGAGAGATGAGTCAATTAAATTTCAATCAACCTACTGACGTGCGCACTTACTTAAAGTGTCACACAAACTGCTCTCGGGCTGCCAAGTGTTACTATCATCAGTCAGTCCCTTCCAACGCACAAGATATTCTATGGATCCCTTTTCAATTCGCTTTCCAAGTATTGTGTCAACCTCCCAGTAATCGTCAACCACAACTTTTCCTCCCACTTCCTTTCTGGGATCCACCACTGGGTTCTTCTTGGCACGAGTGAGTTTCTCAAAATCTTTCACTGACCTCTTTTTGTTGGCTGGTAGAGTTATATGTTTAGGAGGCGAATCAGACTGTGCTCCCTTCGTCGGTGGTTCCTTCACTGACAATTCACCAAGAGAATGATTCTCATCATAATGACCTCTCATCTCAGAATTAAATGACAACAGACTGTGGTCATCAGCTGCCTTGTCATGATTGTGTATACCTCTAGCAACATCCAGTTGATTAATACCAACAGTGCCAGTGATATGCTCTTCCAGAGATCCTGCTGCTGGGGGTTCAAGATCACTTTTCCCAATTAGTTCTAGCCCACATGAATCTTCATTGACCTTCGAAGAATGAGAGTTGTCACCAGTCTTGTCATCTGCTGTGGGAAACATCTCAGCAATGACATCCTCCACCAATTGTATATTGGGATCCGTCCCGGACTCTGCAGTGTGCTTAGCATTGGTGTCTTTATTTCCACAAGTCCTCTCCTGGAACTGAACATTTTGTTGAACTTCTTTGGCCGCCAATACATCACACATGACACAAGAGTTGCTGATTCCAATAGAGCACATCTTGTCAATAGCATCCTTGACGAATGCCTTCACCTCATTCGTGACATCATCACTTTGTAGGATTAGTCTTGCATGACAGGCTTTACAAGCAGGAGTATCGTGTACCGTTAGTCCTGTAGACTTGAGAGGTCCAAGCTTGTTGTTTGTTTCGTCCACTGTCGTTGTCGCATTTTCTTCCAGAGCTGCAGTAGGGATTGATTGCGCTTTGGTGATGGCGGCCTGGTTCTTTCCCCTCTAAACATAGTGAAATTAATAGTTTGTGTGAGAATAGGGTGATAGATTTTGTCGTAGGCAGATGTCTGGAACATGCAAAAGTTCAAAATACTTACGCTAACGTAGGAGTCAGAGAGGCTACTTAATTCATTCGACTGTTCAGAGACTTGGCTAAAATGAGATCCCGCTACAGCTCCCACATCGATGAGATTTAATGGAGGGGTCTCTGCTACAATTGGTCCTGGCGACTTAGTCTGTTCAGGGTTGCCCTTCGCTTCATACGGTGGTTTTGTGGTCGTGTTTGATTCAGACACATTAGGTCTTGATTGTGCTTGAGTATTAGAAGCCTGGTTCTTCCTCCCCTAAAATTTATGACACCAGTTCGTGAGAATAATCTGCATTGAATTTATCACAAATTGTGTATCTAAGTATAGCATGCAAACCTGTACTTACACGAGCAGGTGTGCTGCTTGCTTCATTCGACTGTTCAAGGACTTCACTGAAATTAGATCCTGTTGCGGCTCTCGCCTCGATGTGATTCAAAGGAGGGGATTCTGTCACAATTTGACCCGGAGAAGTGAGAGCCTGTCCAGGCTTGACTTTTGATTTACATGGTGTGACTATAGCCGTATCTCCTGCAGAGGTATCAGTGCTTGATTTTGCTCCAGCACCAGAAGCGTGGTCCGTGTCCCCCTAAAATTCACGACATAAGTTTGTGAGAAATTCTGATGGATATTATAAATATATCTTGTGCATAGTATGGAAACATATACTCACGCGAACAGAGAGGATATTTAATTCATTCGGCTGATCAGAGCCTTCACTGACATTACATCCTATTAGAGCCCTCGCCTCGGTCGGTTTTGATGGAGCCTCGTTGTTTTCATTAAGCTGGGTAGCTCTCCCCGATTCTGATGGATTCGTGATGGATGAATTAGTTCCCTCTTGCGTCGGCGGCAACTATTAAAACATCGAGGCACACAAAGGAAAGAGTAATTGAGAGATTGTAACAAATACGCAACATAATGGCCTCGTCGTTAATGAAAACAAATAACTCACCAATAAATCAGAACCGGTGATGGCCGCTTCGCTTCTAACTGTGTCCGGGGATACGACGCCAGTCGTCGCTCCATTATCTAGGATTGCTATTGGAATTCGAAGTTCTGTTGGCATGACTGAGTTGTGTATCGATGTTGGGGTTTCGCAGTTGCGTTGTTACCTGCGTTGCTGTCTACGGGCTATGTGACGACCTCTTCGAAGGTGCACCAACATTCAACATCATGGTGGAATGATGGCGAACTGTTGTGGCGGTGGCGAGATCCGTGATGTGCCGCCGCGCCGGTGTTGCAAATCTTTATTTTCCCGCCAAAAAATGGGCATAAAAGCTTCGTTCAAACGATAAAATTAATCATATTATATCGCAATTAAATTCATTTTTTTCAGAGATAATCGCTGAAAACGAAGCTTTAGAGCAGCTCACGTACCAACCGAAACAAAGCGATTTCGATCAATTCAACAAACACAAGAAGCCAAAAGGTCTCCATCATAATTCAACGCAATCAAAACCGACATTCATTCAAAACAACCTGTCGATCCGAAAAGATTACCTCTCCAATCATGAGTTCGAACGAATCCCCCGATGCCCCACAGGAAACTCCCGTCGCTGAAGCCGTCGCCGCCCCCGTTGCTGCCGAAACCTACACCGCCGCCGATGCTGAAGAGCAGCCCGACTACGCTGCTGCCGTTGCGGCCGTGGCCGAAGCTGCTGCTGAGGAACACCAGCCGGAATACGCTGCTGCCGTTGCGGCTGTTGCTGATGCTGAAGAGCATCCGACTGAGTATGCTGCTGCGGTTGCTCAACAGCATCATCCTGAGTATGCCGCTGCGGTTGCGACTGTTGAACCTGGTGAGTGCCATTAAATGGGTTGGTCGTCTTGAAAATGTTGTTCAAATAGCTTACTTTTGGTTCGTTTCAACCCTCAGGAGTGTCTATTGACGTAGACACCGGGCTCTCCGTTGCTGTGGGACCTGCCGAACTACCCCCGGTCGAGCTTGGTGACGCTGAAGATGCTGCGGCGCAGTTGGCTGCCGCGGGAGTAGCAGCAGCAGAGGGTCTCCCAGCTTTGCCTCCCCTCCTCCATCATCCTGCACAGGGCTTTAATTTGCCCGAGCTCATTATTCCTGCCAAGTGGTTGACCAGATTTGTGAGTTAATAATTTTTAATACGTCACTTTTCATTGGGGGAGCTTACCTTTATTCTTTTCATTTGATAGGAGGAGCTCAAACGTTTTCATTCGACGTACGGCCACTGCAACGTCCCTCAAAAATTCGAAGAGAACAGACAACTAGGTGCCTGGGTCCGCACCCAAAAGCAACAGTACAAACTTCTCGCTGAGGGCAAGCCTTCCCACATGTCCCAAGCTCGTATTGACCTTCTCAATGAATTGGGGTTCGAATGGTCTGGTGAGAAACGTGATAAGTTCTGGACTGAGAGGTATGCTGAGTTGGTTGACTTTCAACAAAAGCACGGCTCAACCAGGGTCCCAGCCACATACCCCGAGGCACCTCAGTTACATGCATGGGTGTCTCTTCAGCGTAGACAGTTGAAACTATTTAAGGAGGGGAAGAAGAGCAAGCTCACTGAAGATAGGGTGAGAATGCTTGATGGTATCGGACTAGAGTGGCAAATCCGCAACTCTTGTAGTTGGATGGAACGCTTTCTTGAGCTCAAGGAGTATAATGAGCAGCATGGTAATTGTAATGTGCCCCAGAAGTACAAGGCGAATCCATCTTTGGGCCGTTGGGTTGACAACCAGAAAACTCAGCATAAAAAGCTTTATGATGGCAAACCAACTCACTTGACAATTGAACGTATTCAGTTGCTTGTGAGTCTGGGTTTTCAGTTCAGGTAATCTAATCTTTTCACGATGGGGCAGCTGGGGCAACTTTGAGTAATTTTATTTCAACATGGAGTTTTGATCCATATCTTGCAAACAATGTGTATTGTTTCTTTCTTCCTAAGATGTTAACCAATAAAAAGTTTTTTATATGTTTGTCATATTCCCATGACTCTAAATAAGTAGCAGTAAGTAGAGTAGTTTATGTACTTGACGAATCAAGATAATTATCAATTTGGCATGAAACAGAGTCCGTTGAAATATTTGCTTGCAAGCTAGCAGTTCCAAAACTACAACAGTTTGCATCACAACAGTTAAGCTTAACTGTTGTGAGATTTTAATTCGTATGTACATACATACATACTGGTACAACAGTTAAGGTTTTGGTAATTTGCACTCCTACAACATACAGTTAAGCTGACACCTTTCACTGACCTTTTAACATCAATGTCATTTTATTTCTAGTTCCACCTGTAATGTGACATGTTCTGCACTATATTTACTACTTAACTCTACTTAATGATTAATACTATGATGAAGTAGCACTGTTTCTACACACGCATTATTGATTGTTTCATTACATGATTATATCTCTTCTCATTTCAACACTTTCTGGTCGTTAAATTGCACTAGAGGACAAGTGTCTTTATTGATAAATAAAGCAGCGTTCTCTTCTAAATAAGAGCGTAGACCCGAACGGAGCCGTGAGGGAGACCAATCTTTGCCAGTTGATCAACCTCGCCAGGATAGGATACTAGATTAAACAGCAGTGCTTTAATAATAGCCCCGCAATAACCACAATTGCCATCAGCATGAACATCAATGCAAACAAGAATCGTGACAACAGAAACAGCTTCAACCCAATGGAAAATGTACTTGGAACTAGTGTGTTTGGAGGAGACAGTTTTTTTCAAATTCACATGACCCTTATTAAAAGTCACAATATTAAATAAGTGAGGATTAGTTTGAGATACGCCTGTGTAAGTAAAATGAATAAAGGGAAAGCAATACACACCACTGGATTCATCGCCATCTGATTCGTCACCCTTCTTGCCAGAATGATTAGTTCCAGCATATTCACTGGGACCAGTCAAGAACAAACAACATGCATAAACATCAATTGATTTTGCAATAATAATCTTACCTGATGATTTATCATCATCAAATGCATCATCGTCAGCAGAGTATCCTATACCATTTTTGATCGCAAGAAACTCATTGATAATATCCATTGGATCTTCCTCTGCATTTGCAGTGAATGTCAGAATAATATGGAACATTCATTTAATAACAAAAACGCGACTCACCACTACTTTCAGAATTGGTGTCAGGGCGGGTTACTGTCCATTGAACGATCATTAGATGATGGTTTGTCTTGTGTGTATAAGATAAACATTTGTTAGACAATAAGGTAATAGCCAATGGTGTGAGCGCAAATCTTTCCCCCTTTTCTGTGAAGGCTGTTTCCCCTACCCCATGAGAAATAGAATATAGTTCGAAGCTTAGAAATAACTGCGGCGTTGATTCAATGGCTGAAACAAGGCGTCAAAGCACGACCTGCATGACATGACGGAAGAACAAATTCAACAAGTATTTTTAACGTAAATAGCTCAACAAAAATGTAAGAAATAACAAAGATAGTTGCCGAACAATGGAAGCTCATATGGAAAATGTCTTCAATTCCGCCGCTTCGGAGATTAAACCACGCTACACCAAATTGAAGAATCATCAGCTAAAAGAGGTAGTGGCAAACTATGATAATGAAGAAACAGGAGAATACCGTAGTTCACAAATTGTAACGGTCTACAAAATTGTCAGAGTGGCTTAATAGCGTGTGAACATGTTAAAAAAATCGCAAACCAACACATTTAAATAGTGAAGAAAAACTCAGGCCGGCTCCAAGCGTCTGAATTAGTCAGTGTTACAGTTTGTGAACTATGGTAAATAAGCCGGGGGGGATAAACTCGTTTTGTCCAGAGAGGAATTGACACTAGTGGTTATCTTTGTAGACTACAATTGGAGGATACGAATCAGCCTTTTTAGCAGATAGCAGCGTTTCTTTTAGAAACAACGCAAGGCTGCTTTCGAGATTCCATCTACAATGGAATGTATCGAGACGACGGCTTCAATGTTGTCAAAGGCAAAGTAACGAAGTATGATGTGAAGAGATGGTTGGATCGATTTCAGGAGAAGGTGAATCGTTCAGCTGGCTCCAATTTTTTGGTCTTCACGGTCGATATCTGGTTGCCAGAAGAGATAGATGATGGGATTGTTTTAGAGAAGGTATCAGTCAACAATTCAGTATCATTTCCGTATCTAGATATGGAGTTCTTTTGGAAAGATGAAAACAACCTACACACGCGCGTTCACATGAAAGAAAACCAACAGCTCAAGTACTTGAATTCGGGAAGCAATCACACAAAAGCTACTTTTAAGGCTATCCCTTCTGGTGTTTTTGGCAGATTAGCAAAACTAACAACCATGACAGCTGAAAACAAAGCAACCAGACTCAATGAGCTCTATCCAGAGCATGCTAAAGCTCTGGAAAAAGCCAAACTAGCCCCAAAGAAATATCCAACCTTAGAAGAAGCAAGAGCCAAAGTTTGTTTGACAGATGAGATGAAAGAGAAGAGGAGGAAGGAGAAGGAGAAGAAGGAATTTGAGAGGTCTAGACAGACCTTCTTTTGCATTGGACACAGCACAGTCTGGAAAAAGCCAATTCATGTAACATTGAAGAAGCTGAGAGATAAGCATGGTTTAACATGGCTGAGAAATTCAATGTCTTACCATCGCTTTCCAAACTTGAGAGAGAAATTGAAGAATGACCTAACTTCAAAGATAATGGAAGGAGTGTTTGATTTGGAATTGAGAGATAGAGAATGCAACTGCAATGCTGCATCCAAAACTGAAAATGGTCTTTGCTTGTATGGAGGAGAGTGTAGAAAAAGTATGGTGGTCTATGAGCTGGAGTGTACTTGCTGCAACCAAAGCTATGTTGGCAAGACACAAGTGTACCTGAAACACAGAACAAGCCAGCACATGAGAGATGCTTGGAACCATGCATTGGCAATGAGGAAAAAACATGGTCACAATAATTGGGTAGATAGAGGAGGTTCTACTGGTTCAGATGCTTTTGCAAAGCATTTTGCACACCATGTTAGATTTGCAAAGAACAAAAATGAAGCCAGAGCCATTTTGAAGAAGATAATGAAACCAAGGATAATTTGGCAAGGAGAGAGGATCAAGTGCATGAAGTCAGCAAGGACATTAAATTGTACTCTGTGTATGGTAGAAAGAAAACAACTGCTCAAATGTTTCAAGAAGGACAGAAGAAAAA
>JALLAY010000238.1:0-18225 GCA_036939635.1 Cyclotella baltica | reverse complement strand
GTTTCATGTTTTGAGAGTCCATCACCAAACCTACACTGTTGACTCATGATCCATCATTTACGATTCATACAGATGTCACCAGATCCAAGAGTGATTCCGATAGGCTGAAGAAGCTTGCTGCAGCTGCAAAAATATTCAACCATAACGACAAGTCAAAACACGATAATGACATTAAGGCTGGAGCAGTTTCTATCTTGTGCAACCTACTATCTTCTTGCTCTCCATTCTTCATTGCCAAGTCCAAAGAAGTACATTTACTGTCCAAAATCCTAATCCAGGTCTATCGATGCAGTGAAGATAAAGCTCGAGTTTCATTCTGCCTCGATGGCTCGACTCTCATTACGAATCTACTGGAGGTGATTGAGATTAACTACAGGCTCGGCCCGAAAGGAGATATGAAATGTCTTGTGTTGGCTCAGAATCTGATGGAGAAGTTGTTGTCATTCGCTTGCGTTCCGCTTGCCATGATAAAGCATCATGATGAGCTAGTGTCTTCGTTAGTGAGCAACATCAATGGTGCAACAGGTAGAATTGCCATGCTCATTGTAAGTTTGACTTTTATTTCTTGACTTTCACTTCTTACAACATGCTCACCACTCACCTCACTTGAATACATCTCTTGCTGACAAGAGCATGAAATGTCTATCAATGTTGTCTGAACACAAACAAAACAAGCGAGTCTTACTAAAGCATCCCGGTGTTATTAAATCTGTTGAGGTGGGATCAAGACACATGGCTGAGGCGGTTCGCGATGAGTCGGCAAGGATCGTTTGCAACTTAGCTTGGGATGCAAGGTAAATACAATCAATGCAGTTCACACTGTCCTCTTATTTGTTCAGATCATATGCTTATATCTTCTCCTTTCATATGTGTAGGAATAAAGCACAGCTTTCACAAAGTAAAAAGCAAGGATGGGTTGAATTGGTTTTCAATGCACTCACTGATCCAAATTCTTCGACAATTGCATCAAAGCAATACGCAATCAAATCACTCACATACATTGCCAGTGAAGTCGACAACAAGATCATGATTGTAAGCTTTGAAAATGGAGCAATTGTCAAGGAATTGGTGCGACTGATTGGCAATCCTGACGGAGAAGTAACAATTGCTGCTGCTGAGTTGATTGGAAGCTTAATCTGTCGAGCCACCGCAACAAAACTGGCATGCTGTCATCCTGGCCTTCTTATGACTCTGGCATCTCTTGGATGTGGTAATGAACGGGTTGCTTTGCCATGTGCCAGAATTGTGAAGAAACTGTCAACCTACATTCGTTCAGACGACAGCTGCCACGACGATCTTCTGTTAGCGTTGATTACTCTGTCGTACGGATCACAAACAGAGGTATTGAAATTGACCGTCAAGGCTTATACAGGTGANGGTTGTTGTACAATCTAACTGCTGCCTTCAATTAAATTCTTCATTTTAGCCGATGTTGCAGCTGCCAAGGGTGTAACTGTTGACCAAGTCCTAGAGCAAGTGGTGGCCAACAAATCATGTAGATCAAGACTCAAGCCTCGTTGTTACTCTCCGACTACCATTATGCAATTTGAATTCGACTTTAATTCCGTGGATTTGGTTTAGTGATGCCCTGTTTCGTTCAATAAAAGCAAAAGTTAAGCACACTAAAAAGTAGACAACGTATACGCGATTACCTAGCTTATTTTACTTTCACATGTCCCAAGATCTAAATAGAAAAAATATGGTATGTTATGATCATGTAATTTATTGCAGTAATGATATCGAACAACGATCAATGCAAGGTGTAGAGGTTACTGAGTGTCTCTGAGATGGCTCATTTTCTTTCCATATCATAAAGGCCACGATTATTGCGTTTCTCGATCTACGGCATCTACGGGAGTCTACAGCCCTCCTCTATTCATCACCGGCCACTTGTTGCTACCTCTATCAAACACAGCCTTTTCAAAGGACAGGAGATCTGCCTAGATTGGCACAGGACTCAGATGCTATCTGTTCACCCCATAACAATGATATCCCGTCTATTTGGTACAGTGTAACTCCGAGCCTTATGTTTCAATTCTGGGAGGTTGGCCACAGAAACCAATATGAGCACTGGATCACTTGACGCTTCATAGCCCGTGTATGCCACCAATTTCTGTTCTAAATAGCAAGACGCCTACTTCCACTTAATTAGAGCAACATCGTCACTTTGAAGCACATAGCTCTTGCCCTCCATACGAATGTTCCCATTATCCTTTGCATCATTGTATGATTTGTACTGAAGTAAGTCAGTAGCACTGATCACCTCAGCATGCATAAAACCTTTCTGTATATCTCCGTGCAATCTCCCTGCAAGATCCAATACACTCATGTCATCCGATGCAAATTGATGTGTCTTTGTAGTTTGAGATCTTTCAGAAGGCACACCAGGCCCAGTGTACACCAAAATAAGATCCAACACATCCTTAATAAGCAGTGGTATCTTGTGATGTGACATTTGTTCATCGAATTTCTCATCAGGAACACGTCCAATTTCTGCTAAATAATCAAGTCTCTCTTCATCAGACCTCATGCTCAACTCACTCTCAAATTTTGCACTGACAACACAATACGAATCCCTATCCAAATCACAATATTGCAACTGCTTCATGCAAGACTCGGCCATTTTCAGAGATGCCTCCAAATCCAACAAATAATCGACTTCATCCAGATTAAATGCATAAATAACAGGTTTTAAAGTCAGCAACCCCATAGACTTGATTGATAACTCCTCTTCTTTCGAAAGTCCCATTGATCTTGCTGGCTTACCAATCTCCAACCCCGCCTCAACCTTGGCCAACACCTCCCTTTCCACACCAACACACGTACTCTTCTCCAACCTACGTTGAACATGTCCCAAATCAGCCAAGATTAATTCTAAATTAACCACCTCTGCATCTCCAACAGGATCAACTTTCCCATCAACATGAATCACATTCTTATCATCAAAGCATCGTACGACATGAATAATGACTTGACATTCACGAACTGTGGCCAAGAATTGATTGCCCAGTCCCTCTCCTCTGGAAGCACCCTTTACTAATCCTGCCACGTCTACTAAATTGATACTGGCCGGTAGAGCCCTTTTACTTTTAGCCATCAGAGCTAACTTGTGTAAGTTGTCATCAGGTATGGGCACGGAAGTAATGTTTGGTTCAATAGTACAAAATGGAAAGTTTTTGGCATCAGCGATGGATTTTTGAGCAATGGCATTAAAGAGGGAGGATTTTCCAATGTTTGGTAGGCCTATGAGTGCTGCTTTTATTTTCATTGAGAGGATTGGTTGACTTCTTGTGCGGTGGCCATGGTGAAGATTATAATTGTTGTGGGTTATTTTCTTTCGTGGCATGGAGGGAGTGAAGGATGACCATGATAGGATGTGAGATGGGGTTGATAAAGTGGTTGTGATGCAGACAAGGAAGGCTGGGAGCTTCATTTTTTCACGGTGCTTGATGGTTGATGGCCTTTGATCTTTGATCGTTGATGAGTTGAGGTTGCGCTAAGCCAACAAAAGCTACAGATCACAGCCGGTATGGCAAGCCAGAGCAGGACGTTTTACCTTTGAGAATCAAAAATAGTATTTTACCATATATACGATATAATCAGTCGTAATGTATTAAAAATATTTATAATCAGAGGTAAGATATTGAAAATATGGCGGGAATTGGGCTTCAAATCTTTTGTGTCAAAGACCATCGAGATGAAAAGCCATCAACATCAACCATAATAACCCCATCAAAACACCCTCACAATCAACGCACCATTTTACACTGGTAACATCTAATACTACACCGGTAGACTTACGCTCTCTCGCGTTCAGTCAACGAGAGAAAGGAACAAGCATCTGCAACTGTTTGCAATGATGGTGACGTCTACAATTGCCATGGGTTTCGTAACAGGAAGAGTTGTGATGCTATCGACGATGGTGCTACTGCTTCATAGATCAGATGCGTTGAGCTTCTCGTTGAATCAACGCAGGAGATGCATGTCTACATCAGCCTCCATGACCCTAATGAAAATGTCAGATTCCCAATACTCAGATTACAACCCACAGTTCTTCAACGAAGAACCAATGAATCGAGACAGTTACAGCGTCAGAGGCCAGTCCCGATTGGCTAGATTGGCACAGCAATCTCAACACCGTCATCACTCGTCTCCAATCCCTTCTTACGATTTGCAATCGACATTGAATCAAGAGTTGGACATGATGGAACAAAAGCTGATGCAGTTTCAAGAGGATTCGAGTAGACGCAGTCAGGAATTGATTGATAGGTTGGAGTCCTTTTCCCATCCAGAGGGTTGGACGAGAGAAGGAGCCGGTTCTGATGGAGCAGGTTATGGTTCTTCTGATGGGCGGTTTATAGGTGATTTTGCAAATGATGTTGAGAGTGAGTACGTAAATCTCTCCTCGCAGCCATCATCAGAAAATTTGTTCTTCAATCTTCTCCATTGTGTTTCCTGTTTATAGGTTTTGATGTCAACAATGGAGCCTGGGAGGGAAATAATATGAACCAAATAGTCCCAGCAGCAGCATCTGTAGCAAGCATATCTTCTTTAGGACTACTGCGTGATAGAATGATGAAGAGACAGCCTAAAGAAGCGGAAGAGTGGATGCAACAAGATGAAAAACGGTATCAACATAAGTTGGAAATAGAAGAGCAAAGGAGAAGAAGTCGTAATGCATTGAGTACAGCAGCTGGGTTGGGGGCGGTTGTTGCGACGACGAATCTACCTTGGCCTTCTGAAAGAGGTTTTGATGCAAACCAAGCATCTGTCGCCTCGCCTTTTTCTGCTGGACATAACTCTGGAGTGGAAAGCGGTAGAATTTCGGGCTTTGGATTTAACAGTGGGGTTGCAAATGCAGCAACAACAGATGGATATGAAGTTGGGAGTGATGATGTTTCATATTCCAGTGAAGTTGAAGCCCGTAGCAACTCAATTCTTTCCGGTCACGATGCAAGATTGTGGGAAGAGCAATCAATGGAATTCCCAACTTCTGACACACAAAAGAATCAACTAGACAGTGACAGTGCAGTTGCAAGTTCTTCATCATTGATTGCATCATCGGACAGCATCATCACACAAAGCAATCCTGAATCACTGAGCAATGCTGGCAGCTCTAGTTCTACCTTATCATCGGAGTTTTCTCGGGGAAGCTATGGCATTTACGATACCAAAGCATACCCTAGGGAACAAACATATCCAAGTGTAAACTCAGGTTTTTCCGCACCCTTAAAGGAGTCAACACCAAGAAAAGGCCGCAGTTTTATGTTTGGGGGAATGTCACTTAGGAGCTTAAAATCTAAGTTTGATTCCGCGTTTGTAAAGGAAAAGCCTAGTGAGCCAGAGAAGGAGAAACAAATGCCACAGAACAAACCAGCTCAGGAATCCAATTCATCCCCAAAACTGGAAAGTAAACCAGACAAAGAGCCTGTGGCATTACCTACACCTCCTCCACAACCGAAAGTTTTGCCAGAAGCAGCTGTTATTCCAGACAAAATACCACTTATCAAAGATGACCTAGTCTCCACAAAACCAAGTGTCAAGCCTCAAACTGCTACAATTCCAGACAAGATTCAGCTTAACACCGATAGTGACACCACATCAAAAGACAATATGCTTGGTCAAACTAAACCTGAGCCAAAAGTCGTCTTAGAAAAAATGGAGCCTACCCCGCCCCCAGTCCCGGCTATCACAGACACACAGGTAAAGATCTACGATAGAGGGTCCACCTCCACCGTCGACCAGAAAGGCCCAAAAGATATTGAAGAATTCTTCAATGAGGTTCCAACAAGGATGCCCGTCTCTCAATTTCAAAGCCCATATGCATTTTATGCTGGGCTTGGAGCTGGTACTTTTGCTGCAGCCACTGCCAAAGCTTTCCAGGGCCCAACAAAGCAAAAGAAAGTGATTGGAGCATCGCCTCAAGACAAAGGTAATATGTCTACGCAATCAGGTGGTTTGCCGCCTCAGCCTTCTTCGCCATTACAGAGTAACATTGATACCGATCAACCTTATGCTTTCCAATCATCTAGTTCTGACACGGTTTCGACACAAGAGTCAAATTTTGCTATCAGGACGCCTTCAACCTATGCTTCTTCGAGTACCCAGTCAAAGTCTGGCGAGACAAGAGTCAGTGTATCAGTACAGAGCACACTTCAAAATGGCTCATCGGTTAAATTCAGTTCTAGTAGTGACTCTTCTGGAGGTGTGTCATTTAGTGAGAAATCTAGAAATGCGCCATCGTATGAGGAAAATGCAATGGATACTACAGCTACAGAATATAGCAATTCTTACTTGGATTCTCTCAGCAGAGCTTCACCTACTTTATCTTCACCTGGAAGTGGTTTGCAATCTTACCTCGGAGGGCTATCAAATGCATCAATGGAGCCTACCTACAGCAGCTACAATATTGGGAACTCAATGGATCGATTTGGATCATCACTTGATAGTATTTCAGCAGACCTTGATTCAATGTCGAATACTCTCGAAGCTATCACACCAGAGCTCTCATCTGATCTTGATACAATATCCAATGACCTGACTGCTGTTACAGAGGATATCTCATCAGCATCAGCAGCTCTATTGGCTCAGGAGTCTTATGATTACAGCGGTGCGACATTTTTACAGAAAACACAATACACTGGATCCTATATTGACACTTTATCGTCCGGCAGAGAAACAATTTGTTCTGGTCAAGGACCATCTTCCTATCTTAACGATTTGTCAACAGCTGCATCTTTGACATTTGATCTCCCTGCCCCACAAAGCACTGAACCTATTGAAGTGGCAGCCCCGGTCATCAATACAAACGAGGCTCGCATGGACGATTTCCAGTCAAAACCTGTTCAGAATTACCTTGAAAGCATTTCCCAGAGTGCTACGGCAGTTCGTTCTGGCTTAGGGTTAACGTCATACCTCTCTGAATTGTCATCAGCTGCACCACTGGGCTTTGATATCCCTGGACAAGAAACCTACAATTCTCTGGATGCCGTAGATACATCTCAGGAACAAGTTAACGTGGCAAACCCGGCAATGACATCACATGGCAAGCCACTTTCGGATATCACAACACAAAACAACAACGGTAGGTCTAGACGAGTACGTGTGTTCGTAGACGCACATGTGGATGTCAGCAGAATGTAGGGATAGTATTGGTATTGTTTGCTTTAGCTAGCAATGTTTCTTAACTATGAATAGTCATAAGTGTAATAAAGCTACCAATGTCCTCATACTTTCATGAGCTGTATTTTCAACACTGTAAGAGGGAGCTGGTTGGCAAATTATTACCAAGTTATTACCTCACCAGTCTATTTATCTTCTAGAAAATCTCGAGAGTAAGTTGACATAAACGCACACAAAAGTAAACAAATCTAAAAACAGATGCATGCAATGGTGGCTGATGCACAGAGTGACGTGATTGATGATGGCGTGTGATGTACGAGAAGCTGCCCCTTCAGCCGCGTGCGTGATGCGTGATGAGTTCTTCGATATTTTACCTTTAATGTAGCTGTTGCATAATTAGTTTTTTATATTTTTGACAATGAAATTTTAAGGTAAATCGTTGCAATGACGCGCCATCCGTTTTCTTTCATCTGCCTCGATCTCCTCCTACATCCTCCACCCATTTCTTTTGAGACCGACCCCCCCCTCCCTCACGGCACATTTTCCATATCGTAATTTGTCAATCATGCCATCACGAAAGAAGGCAAGGGGTAAAGCAAATAAGGAGAAACAACAGCGGAGGTATGGCTCATGTGATCATTTAGTCTTGCCGCCGAATTGCACGGATCGTGAAGGGAGCGAAATGCACAATTGGTTCAAGGAAGCACTTAATGTCGATGAAAGGGGTGTAGGGCGGTTACCAGCAGATGTCATTAAGCAACGTATTTGTTTGAAATACGATTCGTGCGAAGAAAGAATGAAAAAAGTGAGCAAATCATGTTTGCTTTAATTTTATTTCGATGTAAAACTCATGCAAGTGGAACTGTGTGTGATGTCATAGTTATTTCGAGAGCTGGTGTTGTCGCAAGGGACAAAACGAGCACTGTTCATCGCCAATTCCACCAATATAGCAAATGACGATGGACAATTTTCAACGGTCATGCCGTATGCGAAAATGCTCCTATGGTGCGATAGTGTTGATAGGCAAACCAACAACAGTAACCCTGCTAGACTTGCCTCTGAGACATTCATCAAAGAGCTAGAACTGGAATATTCTCCTCGCAAACTCATTCGTTTCATTCATAAACGAAATAGTTGTGACTGTTTGGAACAACTTTATCGAGAGCTAAAGGAGACGGCTGAAAAGATTGTTAGGTGTCATGGGTGCCAGCAGATGAAGGAAAGAAATTTGGTCAAAGAGTGCACCAGGTGTAAGATTGCGCAGTACTGCTGTCGAGAGTGCCAATTAGCTGATTGGCCTGATCACAGGGAGTGGTGTAAAATCGTGAAAGAAGGTGCAGAGGTGAAGAGAGATGAAGCATCGTGTGCAGTAAACAGAACTCAAAATTGACCAACACGACGCCTCGTCTTAGAAAAGATTTCCTTTTTATTGTAGTATCGAGTTTATAACAACAACTTCATTATCACTTATCACAGACTTCCTGAATGTAAAACTTTGAAATTTGGCGTGATGCCCTCCTTGCTCGCCTCTATCAACCCCGAAGTTCACTATTGTATCCCCATCAAGGAAGCTGGACGGCAAATTACTCTAAGGTATGGTACAGTGGCCTGTATTTCTATAGCATTGCTTGAAGAATGTGCCGTCCAAAAGGTGCGTTCTTTCTCTTACTTTTTGCAAACTACATAATGAACTCCAGCGGCTCTTTGGCTAACTCTCTCGGCTATCGCCAATCGCCACACTCTGGTTTGACGCCTCAAAAAAAAATTTACCTCTAATTTTAATCTTAAAATCAACGTTAATTTCATTGTCTGTAGAGTCTCCAGAAAGGTAAATTTGCACTGACACCTTTGTCCCCCGTTGACAGCTTTATTTGAGAGTCGACAAGACGTCGAGAGTCGAGAGTCGAGACCGAGACCGACCGAGACGAAGACTGAGAGACCCCCCGCCCGCCACTGCCAACGCAGGTATATTATTTATTCCCATGCCGTCTAAAAAGAAGAAGAAAAACAAGGCTAAGCAAGCCAAAGCCCAACAGGAAACCCCTCAGGCAGCACTAACCAATGAATCGGCATCAAGCTCAAACAATGACCAAAACGAAACACCATCAAATTTCTCGGATGCATTCAAACAGTTATTAAGCGATCCCGCTTCGACCAAGGCGAACCGTGATTTTGCTCAATCACATCTAAACGATCCAATTGGTATGGGAAAGGTTTTTACAGGCATTCCCGAGGCTAAAATTGGCGAGCAGTATGAATGGACCATTGTTGAAGACTACGAAGAGGGGAACTGGGGATCAGATGATGGAACAGCCATTGTTTCGATTGCTGCTGATATTATTTTGGAGAAAGAGGGAGATGACTCGAGGAATATTATGCTGAGTGCTAGAGGTAGGGTTGAAGACGGTTCGTGGGATTTTATTGCGGCGTATCCCAAGCTTTGCAGGGCATGCAATCGAATCATTCATGACCGTGATGCAGACAGGGAAATAAAGTCAAATGCCTACACAATATTGGGCTTTTTAGAGGGATATGCATCCCTTGAAAAGAGGATTAATGTTGAAAAAGCAGTCAAAATGAATCCATTAGATTGGAGATTGCATGCAATGCTTGCCACAAGACACATGGCAGTTAGAAACACAGCACAATCTCTTGAGTCAATCAGCAGAGCTCTTGAACTAACAGCAGATCCGTATGCAAAATTCACACTGAGAATGCGACAGGGCAAGATTTTATTCAATCTTAGCCGTCATGATGAAACAATTGAAGCCTTCAATGATGCTATTGAATTATACAAGAATGGTTTGAAAGACAGCCCAAAAATGACCGATAAAGCAGTAGGACGATTGGCTGTAGCTGAATACATGCTCGTGACAACTTATGGCCTGAAAGGAAGAAGTGCCAAAGCAGCAAGCCATTATCGAGATGCCGAGAAGAAAAGGAACTCAATTGACAAGGAGGAAGCCGCGGAAATTGATTGGACTTGTCGGACGATTGCAACAGCCATGGTATCAAAGAGACAACCGGGGTTTGTTTCACATGGAGAATGTAATCATTGCAAGAAAGTTACTGACAATCCCAAACGATGTATGGCGTGCAATGTGGTATTTTACTGCGGAAAAGAATGCCAAATTGCCGACTGGAAGAATGCACATAAAAAAGAATGCAAAACTCTCAAGTTGGAGAGAGATGCGGAGAAGGCGAAAGGCAAGAAAGAATACAGAGAAAAACAAAATAAGTCTAATGCACCCCCTCTTGATGTAAATCTTGATCCAAAAGAGCTCTGGAGAGAGGGTGTTAAGCTATCAAAAGAAGGTATGTTCGAGGATGCAGCCTGGAAGTTTCTCGTTGCACTCTTTATGAGTGCTGCATTGGATGCCAACGATAAGAAGCCAGTGAAGGTTGCTGTTGAGGGATGCAAGAAAGACAACCCTGTAGCTATGGCTCTCTCCTCACTTCTTCATTTTGATAAAGGCTTGAACGCATACGCGGATGCCTATGAGTGGTCAGTAGGTACGTTGTTTGCCATTAATATCCCAAAAGGAACATGTAATAGTGTTGATGATGTGGACCGTTATAATTTCGGGCATGGAATGTGTCGAATCATGTACGCGAGGAAGCTTGGGATTGTCTATGCTTGCAAAAGTGCTGCAGATGCAAGGCGCACTGAAAACAAAAGAGCGTTTGATGAAGTTGCAAAGCTCGTACAAGAAGCTAGCTTCTACATTGATCCGCAACGGTGGTTAACAATGCAGTTTGAGTTGGGCTACAGCAGCATGGATGTTGGAGCAATAAGTGAAGCCGAGAAGTGGCTAAATCAATTCAACAACACCCTTGGACGTACAAAAACTCTGAGAACAAATCAAGGAGCTATTCGGCATTGGTCGGGCATGAAATCTAACGCCGACTCCCGCCTCATGCAACTGCCTTTACTGAAGCAGCTCAGACTCGAGAATCCTGGCTTTTTGCAACCCCTTGAGACGGATGGTGATGAGTGTAGTCTGATGTAAATTGATTCTATTTAATGGGGTTCATATTTGATTTGCACAGTGTTTCTCTCCTTTGATATGAGTAAGGTTTGCAATACAAAAAGATAACGTGCGATAGGATTCATGTCTTTGGCTTTTCATAACTGCAGATGCCTCGCATGTCTCAATACATATGCACAAATAGGTATTCGTAATGTCAATCACGGAATATTATCAGTATCAATCAAATAAGTCTTACCTAAGTGTTGTTGCTAAAGGTTGAATTAAAGTAATTTGGAATTATCTAAGGTATAGCATCCTCACCCTTGAATGATATCAGATCTAATCAAATTAACTCTATCTCTATATAAGTTTTCGTCAGTTCCTGATGGTACTTCTCTCGGCCCATGCTTCGGCAGATACATGATGCCTCGCATGTCTCACTTATCAACAATGGTAGAATAGGTGGTCTAAAACAGAACGCCCAATCAAGGCATTTGGGCATAGTATGAAACTTGGAACACTAGTTCTAATCGAGGCTTGGCAGTAGACTTAAACCTCCTCACTCAGGATCTCCTCCTGCTGTTCGTTCTCAGCAGAAAATACTTCCGGTGTGTGAGACTCGGTCTTGAAGATCTGGTGTGTTCCTGCTTCTGCCGGATTTGAGGAGTACTCTTGCTCTTCTTCATAGCCGCCGCCATACTCCCCCTCACCCCCAGAGTGGGATTGCCTGAGAGCCAAACTCCTTTCTCCAAGCTCACGCTGCTTCTTGAGAGCTCTTTTGTCGGACTGTAGAATGGAAGAAGTGGAGACAACCAGTAAGTATGCGAAAGAGATACGTGAATACATGCATAGATATTTACAAATACTTACAGTACGCTGATTGTACCATCTATTCTTGACAGAGTTTTCGGACCTTCCAGGAATCAGCTTTGCAATCTCAGACCAGCGATTGCCCAGTTCTTTCTGAGCATTGATGAGAATGTTCATCTCCGTTTGAGACCACACGCCTTTCTTGACATCAGGATCCAAGGAGTTCACCCAATGTTCCTTGACCTGCTCACCAATGCGTCCAGGCAAAAGTTTGGCAATTTCGCTCCACTTGACTGGTCCCTCACTCTTTTGCACAGCCTCGAGAATGATTGCATCTTCGTCTTTAGTCCATCTTCCCTTGACGAGGCCGGGCTGGAGTGCCTAAACGTGATGGAAATCAAAGCAAAGAGTTACATGAGCTAACTTAGTGTACGCAAGGACGAACCAGTTAAGTGTTACAAAAACTCACCTTCTTCCAGCGGTTCTTGCATTGCACCTCAGACCTTCCACCATGAAACACGCGCTCAGATATCAACTTAAAGTTGTGCTCACCGAATGCTTGCACGGCCCTTCGAAGATGCTGATCCTCCTGTTCGCTCCACCTGACCCACTTCTTTGGCTCCTGTAGAGGAATCGCCGCCATACCAGGAATGCCAGCACCAGACAACAACATCCCGTTGTGTACGAGCATGGTTGGATGCATCGGCATTGGCGCAGGAGCAGCAACATTGGGGTAGTCGCCTTGATCAGTTGAAACGACTTGGTAGACTTGGCCATCGGCATTAACAACATTCTTAACAGTGGGCATGGCATGGCCGGGATGATGATGAGCAAACCCAGGATGCGCATGAGGCATTCCAGAAAAGACGAGAGGCGTCATCCCTGAAATCGTTTGCTCTCCCTTGGCATCTGGAGTGGCATTAGGATTACTCGGAGCAGCCATCGGCATTGGCGCGGCCGCCATGACACCAGGATAATGATAAGGATGATGATGCGCCTGGTGGAATGCAGGAGGCGTCATTCCATGTCCGCCATGGTTCTGCCACATTTCAAAGGCATTGGAAACGACTTGCCCAGGCATGGGATATCCACCATATTGCATGGCGCCATTCATATGACCGGCAGGTGATTGCATCCCGTTCATTCCCGGCTGACTGGCAACAAATTCAGGGGCCGGAGCCTCGTTTTCTTGGGGCATTTCTTCTGGACGTTGCTGCCAAAGGGGTTTGAAAGAAGAAAGAAGTGAGTTTGAAGAATTGAGCGAGATGGCAATAACGCAACAGATTGACAATTCGAAACTAACCTTTTTGGGAGGAGCCAACAAAGCCGAACAATCCGATGCATCAGAGGCATCAGACAAATGCCTTTTCAATTCCCCACCATGTCCCTCCTCCTCCTCTTGTTCTTCCTCCTCTAAGACTTCCTCGCCTTCAAAAGGATGACCTTGCTCTTCGAGCGCATTACTCTTGATGGGTGTAAAGGGCCCCGTTTCATCAAAGTGGTTTGGATGTTCACTTTGGTATGCATCGCCGTGCTCGTAAGACGTTTCATTGTAAGGAGAGGCCATTGTGTTTCCGTAAAGATACCGAAGGAATGAAGGCTTTCAATGTTTCGTCTGTTTGTCGGAAAGCTTGAATGCTTTGTGCTTTGGTTGCGTTCGATCGATCAATCGAATGTTTTGTGAGGTCGTTCGGAGCAAACCAAAGGTTTTAATTTGAAAAACTGAAAACCGTCTCGGCGGTTACAACATTTTAAATCGCGCGTTTCGAAAACGGATAGCCGCCCGCCGGACAGTGGCGGGCGTTTTATCTGCAATAAGTGAATTCACGTCGTTGGGAACTGGAACTGCAGTATCATTCAAGTCAAACTGTTGTTGTGAAATCACGCACAAACTTCACGCCAATCCATCCCGTCACAGAATCATCACGACAGACATCAATCAAAATCCATCACAACCAAACCAATCTCCACCCGACGACAACGATCGCATCAAACTGGGACCTCCATCTGCTACAATGATCGCTTCCCTGTTGCTGGCGCTCTTTCTCTCTTCGATCTATTCTCCTTTCGGCTGCGATGCATTTGTACCACCGTCAAGAATCATTCAAAAGCCCATCATCCTCGGATCAAAGCCGGTCAGAAGATACCCATCCTCAAACCGCGGGATATTCTTGTCTGCAGACGATGAAAACCACTCCATCGACAATGCATCTTCTCCAACCTTTTTTACCCCAGCCGACAGACCTTTGTTGGCGTTAGTAGACACCATTGGCTTAATCATATTCGCTCTCATTGGTAAATCCTCACACAGTGCTGATGGGTCATTAGACTTGATGGGGGTATTGTTTACAGCCTTTCCATTTGTGTTGACATGGCTTACGACTTCACCAATCACTGGAGTGTATTCACCAGACGAAAGAGGAGGTGACACAAACGTAGCAATGTCAACAGCAATTAAAGTTGCCAAGGGTTGGGCAGTGGCTGTTCCATTGGGAATTGCAATGAGGGGACTGTTGAAAGGATATGTGCCACCAGTGCCTTTCATAGTGGTTACAATGATTTCAACTCTGGTAATTTTGGCTTTAATTCGGTTGCTGTTCAATGTTGTAGAGAATTTCTTTGTAGAGTTCGTTTGAATAGGCTAATAGATGCGAATAATTTCAATTGATAAATAATCATGTGAGCAAGCCAATTAGAGGATGATATTATAAACGATAATGTTGATGTTATGAATCTTACTATGTGCATTGATATCATTCAGGAGAAGAGCCACAATTACAAAATCCCTCTCTATGTGCTAATATGTGAAGAGCCGCAGCAACAGCAACACCTGAAGATTCAGGTGGAACTGTTGTCAAACTGTATCGAAACCCCTTATCTTGTCTTACGAGAGCAGGATCACCTTCTCGTAATTGCTTCATCCCGCTCCAGCCGTCGTAGAATCCTCCATCGCCACTCATTGACTCTTTACTGACACCTGTTTCTTCGGCTAAAACCATAAGGCGTTCCTTTGTCATTCCCTGAGTACCTGGTACGTGATGTAAAAGCAGTGCTACCATCAACGCTGCATTAGAAGATGGTACCTTTGGGACATATTCATTGCGCCGCATTCGCATAAGAAGGATTTCAGGCTTCCGTGGCTTAAGCAGCCTAGTAATCAAGTCAGCCTTCTTTCCGCCTATCTTTTCGCCCCTTTCTTTGCAGCGCTCCTTAAGTGCTTGTATAGATAGCCTATTAAGCTCTGCCAATACTTCAGTATTATCTTCTGACGAATTGTCTGCAACATTGTGGCTTGCTGTAGCAGTTGAGGCTTCTCTATTGGCATTGGCAGTATTTGTGGTTGGTTGAGTGTTTACAACAACAGGAGGTGCTGGGTTTTGGTGCTCACTAGAAGTTGGAGGATCGCCCTTGTCATTACTTAATTCCTTAACACGACGGAGAAAGGTTTGGTAGGTGTATGTTGCGTCAACGACTCCTGCAGAAGATGATCATTGAAACATGAGATGATACGTTACGTGTGAAGGACCCAATGAGGACGTACTCACCATTCTTCACTTTCCACGAGACATCAGCTGCCACCTTTGCAAGGATTCCTATTGTATCTAAGTGGCCTTTGGACCTCATCACGCTATTGGGCAGATGAGAAAATAGAAGTTGTAAGCACCAACATCCTTTCACGAGTATCATGACAGCATCACTTACCTAAACCCAAGAGAAGGCAAAGATTCAATCGCATTTTCCACATCTTCTACACTTTGAAACCAACTACGCCTGCCGACATTGCCACCGTGGACCTTCCTTTTGTTAGCATCTCCTTCTATTATGTAGCATATTTGACACTTTCTTGCTTCTCCGCCACCCAAGACATACTGTGCTTTTCTCATACTTCTTTGCTGCCTTTCCCATCTCCCATCGTGGAGGCTGCCAGCCAAGTCTTCGGCTGTTTTTCTTTCAATGAGTATTGGAGCTAGCTTATCACCAACGAAGAAGACATAGTCGGCTATCTTTAGCTCTCTAACAACGTATGGGACTCCACGAATATCCAACTGATCGCACATCTTGTGAAGACCTTTGCCTGATCCTCCGCCTTCTCTAAAGTCCATTGACATTGTAACTAAAGAAATAAAATGCAAGTCATGAGTCATAAATTGTTGCAGAAAATCATTTGCTATGAAGTCCTACTTACCATTGCCGAATTCCTCATCAACTGTATCATTAGGTAGCTGTCGCAACGGCCCCGGTTCAACGGGAGGCCCTTTGGCCAGCTCCCGCAGCTTAACAGCCATCTCACGACCAAGATCAAGTAATTCAAATACCACACCAGATGCGCATGTCTGTTGATTAATCACGAAATTGATTACAGACTGGTATCAGTTCTAATTGATCATTTAGCAAATAATGGAACTTACCTGCTTCTTTTTTCGCTCCTTCATGAAGGGACCACCCAGATCAGCATTTGAATTGGTAGAACAAAGTTTCTTCACCTGGCCCCAGCCTGGATCCAACGTATTAGGATCGAGGTATTTCTCAACAGTTTGATTCAAAGCAGCTTTAACTCTGGAGTCCAACAGCTCATTGGTTTTGGAAATGAGATCTTCCATTGGAAACCATTGTCCCGGCGTCTTACTCTCCTCCTCCAACTCCAAAAGAGCCACTAGAGCAGCACCAGCCACACAACTGTATTTACCCTGTCTCGGGACAAAAGGAGCCTTGGCATCCGGTCCAGTCGTACTCTCTTTCAATAAATCAAACAAACTGCCGCCAACACCTTTGATTCGTCTCACTGCCTCTGGACTCCTCAGTGGTCTCAAATGCAAACAAATAATCACAATAGACCTCAATGCTGAATCAAACGAACCTCTTTCATACGCAGCATGCCTCGCTTTCCTAGCATGATGAGCTAATGCAATCAAAAACGAGTGCTTTAAATCCGGATACAATTTACCTCCTATTTCATTAATGAGTTCCAAAGGCATGGCTGGTATAGCCGGGACTGGTACTTTCTTTTTGGCAGCAAAGGTTGTTAATGGCGAGTTGGACGGGGGTGAAAAGGCACGTGGGGTCATTAGGTCTGGAGAGGATGATTCGGCGAGAGCTTCTTTGGATTTGGATGCTGATATGGCTGAAGTTGCTGCTGCCACTGCTGCGGTGTTTGTTGTGTCTAGTCTCTTGGTCTTTTTGAAGGGACGGGGTGTAAACAGTGGTATTTGAGATGAGGTGGAGCTGTTGCAATCTGACTCGAGTTCCACTTGATCATTGTCTACACGATCTTTTAATGTAAAAGACTTTGATCCATTTTGTATTGATTCTGCTGCTGCTTTGAGTCAACGGTAGTTGCTGCTTTTGGCTTAGTGTCTAGATCACTTTCGCTTTTGTAGTCATCATACTAGTCAAACCCACCATGCATCTCAAAACTAAAATCAACACTCTTATTGTGATTGTGTGTATCATCTTCATCATCTTCCAGAGAATACCTAATTGTAGTTTGTCCAGCAAATAATTGTTGTTTGAAGTTGTTTGATCAGGAACGCTGCCGTTTCCATCATCATCACTTGTGTCTATGCTGAGATCTGTCTCCTTTGACGGATGAGTCTTTTGTAATTACTTTTCTGGAGGAGATTTCAACCGTATCTTTGATTCGTCTGACTTCTTGATAGATGGGTTGATGTTACTCTTATGTGGGTTTATGATAGCTGCTTCGTTTGAGATGAAGTTGATTTTTGTTTCGTTGCCGACCCATCAGATCCGTCACGAGCGAGCTGTGACGGCAGGATGAGCCTCACACGATGGAGACGGCCACCAGATAAAGAGGATTACAATACAAATTTGTTAAATTCGATGTCGATTTTAGGATGGCTTGACTTTCGGAGGCTGTGGCGGCGGCAATAAGCATCGGCGACGGAGGCAAAGCGGAAATCCGTGTTCCATTTTGGTTTCTGAGCCGCGTTAGCATGATGGCTGGATTCTCTGCCCCACTTCTGGGCGACTTTTGAAAGACGAAAGTGATTTTGAATTAACAAGGGAAAGCATGTGGAAAAAAGATTCTCTATTTTTAAATCAAAGGACGATCACATGCCATTTTGGCGGGCGACCGATAAAAGGGCGCTGACAGCATGAAATTATGGATTGTGACATAAGTCGCCTCTGAACATCGTTTGCCCTCTCCCGCCCTCCCCCTCACCTGCCGCCCCGCCCTCGGGCTACCGCCGATGATAGGGGCAATTTCAATTCAATTGACGATTGGAACGAATGGTGTCTGCACGTTCAATCCAATCGTCAATTGAATTGAAATTGCCTATTCAATCCAATTGTGGTTGATTCG
>JALLAY010000237.1:0-16593 GCA_036939635.1 Cyclotella baltica | reverse complement strand
AATGTGTGAACAAAAATGAGAACGGTCGCAGAGCGGCTTAATTTGTGACCGGGTTAGTGAGTGAACCACGGTAGAGAGTTTAGCAAAGTTAAGTGAACTATTTTCAGTAAACTGTGATGTATTTTAAGCGAATGAGGTACAATAATGCAACGAATTCGCAGTGATAATAGCAAAAAGCAATCACACAACAGCACCAAACAATTTTTCCACCATGTCTCCAATCCTGGTCCCACTTTGGATTGCTGATGTTTTATGCCCTTTGCCATTGTCACCACCTGGACTGGGTAGCACTGTGACTACAGCAATGTGCAGGACCAAATGATTAATTAGTAGACTATCGATATTTTTGAACGAAGTAGGTGTCTTGGAGAGATCATTGTGAATATAAATAGTGGGACGGACTAGTCAGTGATGTGCTGCTGATTATGTGTTTGATGGCTAGTCTTCAGGGATTTCTTCCCCTAGATAGTGATTGAACTGAAATTTGCTGGACTTGGCTGTGCTGTAGACAGAAGTATCCCATTTCCACGCCTCTGCATTTTTGATGCTCGACTGGATTATTTACTATGCACACAACTCTAGAGTTGTCAATGTGTATGGACGTGATCTGTTGTGGGTAGCCTAACGCTTCGAGCATGAGACACATGATTTTATATTTCTTTTGTGTGAAAAAAGAGTGCTAAAGCATGCGTAAGTGATATCACCACGAGAAAGTGCTGAACTTGTACTTTCATTGTGTGACTCATTTGCAGCTTGAATAGGTTGTAAGTAGCACTGGACCGTAGCAAAGTGGAAGATAATTTCGTCCACAGTATCCTTTGTGCCCATCTTATCACTAAGAGATTTGGCAAGTGAAACAAAGCGTCCTCCGAGCTGAATATTTCCTGTCTTTACCAGCATCGATCCAAATGTCGCAAATACAACAGGAGAGACTGGGGCTAAACCTGAAAATTACACGTGGAAGCGTATACAGATATTGTTTAATGCTTGATGTGTATGGTGAGGCCCATATTGTGAAACGTCTTACCCATTGAGATACTCAGCTGCACCATCTTCAGAATAATATACGAATGCAATATATTATTGGCCAAAAAAACAGTTGTCTGAAGAGATAAATTGTGAGAGAAATGAGATTCAAATTATTATACATCGTAATCACTTAAAAAAGGAAGCATACCTGAAGCTTTGCAAGAAATCGCATTACATCTAATGACCTGACATCAGTCATTTCCTTGTGATGTAAAAGGCTTTCGACTGTTATACTGTTGATCATTGTTACAGTTTGCCCCATCTCTTGATTGAGTGTTGCTTCAGTAGGGTTACTGGGTATGTCTGCTCCTAGGAGAGATAAAATCTCAAGACCCCTCTCTAGAGACTCAGCAACAGAAGTGAAAGATAGCAGAGTGATGACATTGAAGTGTGTATTCAACTGATCTTTGAAGCATTGCGCATTCTTAAAGACTTCCGTTGACAAAAATTGAGCACTTTGGATCTTTCCAGAAGCCAAGGAGGACTGACAAGCAGCCTCGTGAAGCTTGAGACTCAAATCATAGTTGCGTGTCCAATAATTCTCTTGGGCTTGGAGAAAGTTTATCCCATGTTGAAAAAGAGAGTGGGCCAAATTGAAATCTGCGACCTGAGCTGCTTTCTTCCCTGCCGTAAGATTGTGGTGGGCCATTATGCCATAGTCCTCCTCGTTGGTTACAGCCGTAGTACCACCAAGATTAATTTGATTAATCGCTGTAAATAAGAGTGCATCATCCTTAATTTCTTGTGCGTGCCGAAATAAACATTGTCCATACAACAAATGATTGGATACTCTGTCCTTCACGTGAATCACGCTGTAGCAGGTTTCCTGAATCTTGTCATGGGTGAATGTAAAAGTATCATTGCTATAGCTCACAAGACCTTTTTCTTTCTTTAGGGGCTCGATAATGGTCATGCCAAGCTTAGTTTCCAGTACTCTCATACAATTCGTTGTAGCCGATGCTCCAAACATTGAAAGGGTATTCAGAGCTAAATGTACCTCAATTGGAAGTTCCTTCATGCTAGCAATGAAACAGGCAGCAACATTCTCGTGGAGCTTTGTGTCATTAATCCTGTCTTGGTCCCAAACCCAACGTTGACGCTTCAGGTCAAACCATAATAGTCGATCCTGTGTCAGAGAGAGCATCAACTGGGACACAAATAGAGGATTGCCTTTTGTTTTGTTGTATACAATGTTAGCCAAGGGCTTCGTGAGACGTGGCAAAAGGTACAGCTGATCAGAAATAACATTCTGAAGGATACATGGATCCATGCAATTCAGCTCCACTGTTGTTACATTCACTTGATTATAACCTTGATTATTGCGAACACTCTCGATCATATTCCAGAATGGATGCGCAATGTTCATCTCATCAGCCCGGCAGCTCATTATGATGAAGAATTTCTGGCGTGTCTGTCTTATAATTCGTTGAAGGAGAGAGATTGAGGCCTCATCTGCCCACTGCAAGTCATCCAGGAAGAGAGTGACAGATACAGGCGAAGTCATTGCTATAATGTGAATAAACTGGCAAATCATGTGGTACAGTCTCTCTAAAGCAGTTCCAAAATTCTGGCTGAAATTGGGAGCAACTGCACTAATATTCAGTATCCGGCTGATTTTTGGAACAACCAAAGACAGGTATGATGCACCACTACCCAAGCCAACCCGTAACTCATTCACGACATGATCTGCCCAGTCTGAATGGTCTGTTCCTAGCTGACTGGTCAAGATGTCACAATAATGATCAAAGGCAGATGCCAAGGCTGAAAACGGTCTTGATTGCTGCATCTGATCAAACTTGGCGCTCAAGAAAATGCCACCTTTTAACATGATAGCATTTCCCGCATTATAGGCCAATACCGACTTGCCTGATCCTGGTTCACCCTTGATAATGGCTACTTCACTTGGCCCTGATAGACAACGACAATAACCTGATAGGATGTCTACCAACTCCTGGTCCCTGGGGATTGAAAGCTCGTCTAATTGTGAGCTAGAATCATTTCTATTATTGAAACCTCGAAGGAGCTTGGGCTTATCTAGCATCAACTGCAAGTCAAATAAAATATCAGATATACTTGTATAACATTCAGCCCTGCACATGTCTCCGTAAACGCAGTCCAGCATGTTTAATATCAATTCACATATTGGAGTGGGGGCACCCTTGTGCTTCAAGTACTCAGCAGCCTGTTTGCAAAGCCCAACTGTTTTGTCGGTTCCAGATGGGCCTTGGAGACGTTTTGCTTCATTCTGACCATTTGGATTAGAGGTGTCGTCCGTTAGTAATGCCATGGTTGACAAAGAAGAGAATGCCCCATGGGAGGAGGCAAGGGCGAGCAGGTCGCGAGGCTTTTCGCCTCCAGAGAACATTTCATACATTAACAATCCTAGGTAAAAGATTCGCTTTGCATCGCACTCGTCTTCCCTTGTCGGTTTGTAGACATTCCATCCATCGTGGGGGCACTTAATTTCGGCCGAATCGACTTCGAGAGGGTTTAGGTCTTCAGTAACAATCGACTTGTTATCACCTAGACGTGATTCTTTTGAAGAACTTGCATTTAATGATGCTGGGGCATAAGCGGCAGTACTCTTGGCTCCAGCTAAACCAGAAGGAAAACTTAAGCCGTGGTTCTTCGGCATTATGTCTTGGCCTTCTCCTGATTGGTATGCATCATCATCCTCAGCTGCATCTTGCACAGACTTATCTAGGTCTGGGGAATTTAGAAATAAATCCAGTTCCTCGATCAGTTCTTCGTTGCTGTCTTCGTCTTGCGTGCTTTCTCTATCGAATTCATTGATCCCACAAGATTTTAGGAATGATTTCATTTGCTCATTGCCTGCATGGGTTTTTGTATTCACAGCACCATTGCCATTGATATTAGTACCACATGCATATGGTAGAGGTTGCAAACATTCGACATCTGCACGGTTATCATTTTCATCCTTCAACCGAATCATGGTATGATCAGCCCAATCAACTTTGCCATAAATTGGAAATTGATCGATTTGATCATTTATGCCGCAACGTGCCAACTTCTCTGCTTTAATGATCTGCTTTGACAAAGCAATTGCAATTTTTAAACAAGGCTTGATATAAGCCAAATGCAACGCTCCAACACATTCACTGTTTTCCCTGGCCGCAGCCTGAACGGCTTGTCTGATCCATTGTTTTACTGGAACTATTGCATGGGCACCAGGTGGCCTTTGAACTTGGCTGGAGACGGTGTCGGTTCTTGCATCAATCAACTCAAGTGAGAACGAAGTGTTGCTGCTGGTGGAGGTCCCTGTCAAGCCGCCCACAAACTGATCTTCTTTACCATTCACCCCCACCAAATCAAGCTGATTTTTTGAGGTAGCTGAGTTCCCTGCAGTGGGGAGAGAAGCTGCTTCTGCTTCATTTACTTGTCCCCTGTGTCGGCCCGTGCATCAATCAGCTCGAGTGTGCACACAGTACTGCTGTTATTATTAGACGCCCCCCTCAGGCCATCCACAAGCTGATCTTGTCCATCATAGACCCCCGATCCCACCAAACCAGGCTGATTTTTTGATGCATCAGTTGAAACATCCCCTGTGACCGGGAGGCAGACAGCTTTTTTTCTGCTTCTACTTGTTTTCGCTTTCGCATCACCATCTGCCTTCTTTCCCCCCGATCTCTGGCCTTGCCTCGACACATGCGGCACGCACTCTCGATTCGTTTTTTGGCATCTATCACATTTAGTTTGTCCCTCACTAAAATATGTACATCGAGTCTAAATGATCATAGTATAAATATTGTTCATGTTCATATTAAAAAGTTAATTGAAACCAAACTTTCACCCCCTCTTATTCTTACCTTGGAATTATGGCAAGCAACGCATGCCCTCTTTTTCGGGGCATGAGACATCATTTAACACTGTTTGTTAGGTTGTGGGTTATGTTGTCTACACCGCTGCTATTGGGCTCAGATCATCATTTAGCCGCCTAACACTTTTTTTTCTGACCTATACTTTTTATGTGCTAGTCTCGAAGAGCTTGCTTCCGTGAGTATTGGGCATACCGTAACTTTGTCTAACTCCAAGAATTGACCGAGATATGGTCCTCTGAATTTTTGGGGGGCTGACAGTGTAAATTTAATGAAAAAATTGATAAAAATCTAATTGTAGAGTGTAATGAAGGCAATTTAGACCGTGTAAATGTAAAACTAAGACCAACCCAATGCAATACATCAGGCACTAATGAGATGGAAACTAAATCAACCCTCATCTTCCTCTGGCACAATGCATTTAGGTGAATAAAACTCGGCCTCCTTCTACTGTCTTTTATATTGTATATGTCAAAGAGCATCTTCGTAACCCATCGCAGAGGAAATTGTTACTCAAGAGCGGCATTGCTGCTAACTAAACTGAAACTGCACATGCGCATCGCTAACGGAACTCAATCACTAACTCGAGCACTGGTCAGTTTCTTCAAGGCATGAAGTCGGCCACCATGGCATGGAATGCAGTCAAATGTAATTGTGCCAGAAACAATTGAAGAATTGCAGAAGTTGATACATTTGCGCAGGGTTAATGAGATTGGAGATGACTATGATGATGAGGTTGGATGGAGAATGTCCAGTTGGAAGTTTGCCAAAAGGCACGAGGGGGTAGTCCGACCAGCAGCAGCCACGAAATAAGTGCAGACATAATGCATCGGTACCACTCAAAGTACCCCAACCCAAGCCACCCGAGCCCATCAAACTTGCCGATCCACATCTGTCTCTGATATGAATATACCTGCCGGTAAAGCTGGCAGTTACAGATCCAGAATTGTCAAATTTCTACCGGTATCGGTCCATTGATTATTCCCAACTCTCATGTTCTCCGCAACCGGCTCCTATGTCATGAGCTTCCAGACATTGATGTAGCGAATAACGTCCACGTGAAGATCAAAAAGCAAGGATGTGAGCTTTACATACTTCTTTGTTTTTCGAAGCCAGAATACTCGCGAAGCACACAATCGACTGCTTCCATTGAGGCAAGGACCTTGATCCATTGTCCATTCTTTGCAAAATCAGCCAGGAACTATAGAAAAAAATAAGGTGGCGCATGTGAGTGAGTTAATGAGGCACACGTTGGTGAATTGAGACTTGTTCTCCTTCACTTACGTTTTGAATGTCCGTCTCAAAGGCAGCGATATCCTTCAACAGGCCCTTCTCGAAACCAATTTGAGTGTTTGAAAGCTCGTCCGTTCTCTTGAGTGCCTGAGATATTAACCGCTTCCAATTAGACCTCAAAACTGTCTTTTTATCAATCTCTTCTTTCTCCATGAAGCCCGATGGTAAATGGCACTCCAGCAGCCTGTACATATCCATAATGGGGTTGATTTCTATATCAATTGAGCATTCCTTCTCTCGTATCTCTTGAAGGACACTCATCATGAAGCCAAGAGAATCAATATCTTCGACTTTTCTTGATAGCTTCCCCATTGTCACTCGTGTGTACTCTGTGATTGCTTCGAGGTCTCGTTTGGCATTGGCGTGCAAATTTTCAGAGTACTGACAAGAAGAGGTTAAAAGAAACGGAGTGAGTAAGTGCCAATGGGTGCCGTGTGATTAGTTTGTACGAGGCTGACTCAAATATATCACTTACCCGAATAGTCCAACTATTGCAGTCATCTCGTAGATGCTTTTTCAAATGCTTTGTGTTGAGAGAAAGGGCGCCAATGACGTGAATGGATCCGACCCTTTCTATCTCCTTCTCAATCCCACCAAAATGAGCGAGCTTTGTCTCGTAGGCTTCGAGAGAAGGATTCGTTTTGGCAAACTCTTTGTAAGTTGCATCTTTGTCTTGCTCCCAAAGCCAGTTGTACTGAATGGGATGATGAGGAGAGAAGAAGGTTATCATGTTATTAAACATCTCAAACAAATTCACACTGCACAGCCAATAACGCACCTTAGCAAACGAACCGAGATATTCTGCTACTGTGTTTCGAATGCCTTGAATACAACCAGTAAGAAGCAATGCAACCTTGACNCCAGCGCTTATTTCATTAATCTTTACTCGACTCACTCCGTTTCAAAACATAAAAATCTCCAGCGGCTGCTGTGCAATGAGAATATTGCTGTATTCCATTAATCAAACAGACTCACTCTGCTCTATCTGAAAGACATTGAAACGAGCCTCTATTGAAATCCCGCACACATCAACAATTTTGGACATCACTTCAATACAATCTTCTCGCCCAAAATCGGATGTGAAATGGCCTAATTGCAACCAAGACTTCTACAGAACCACGCCCCCATAATCCATGTTGGTTTTCCGTCGTAACGGTTAGTTTGTGAGTTGATGCAAAGATTAGGTGGAGTCTAATTTGGGTAGCCAGAAACAATAATATGTGCGCGTTCGGTGGTGGTGTATATGTGTGGCCTGTGGTGGTTGGTGTTTAGTGCGGGTGAGATGAAAGCAATTCGTCCTAGGTTTTTAGTTGTTTGTTACTGTCGACACCATCCTTTCCAATCGCAAAAAAACATATGACAATCTTCACAGCCACCAGCACTTTTTTCAATCTCAAACAAGCATGAAGAGCTTATATTACGAGTTACTTAGACTAGTAGAAATGTACTAATTCCTATGTGGAAATCAATCTCCAGAAACACCTCAAATATGGCGATTTCCGCTGGAAATTGTCAAAGTGTATCGTCAACAACAGGCAACTCGAGAAGATTAAGACACGCACTAACACTTCAAAACCACCCTACGAGTAAACTCCTATCTTTGATTAGCGATAGAGCCCTGGTACATTGGACATTAACGACCTAAAGGTGGATATTGGAGGGACTCTCCAGTGTGTATTAAACCCCAAGGAGCAAGACAAGGAGTCCAAAGGAGCCCAAGGGCTGGAATAATTTGGGGGAAATCCCATATGACCAGCGGGACAAGCAGCATCAGGGGGAACCTGGTGAGCAGGATGGGTGCAGCCAACAGCAGGCAAGAAGGCTCAACTAACGGTGGTGGCGGAGATTGAGCAAGAGCCGATGGAGTGGAATTAACGGAGAGAAATGCAAGGAGGAGGGAGAAGAGGCGAGAGCATGCTCAGGTGGTAGAAGTGGTGGAACCAAGGAATGGGCAAACCGAGGAGAGAGATGTTCACTATGAAGCAAGAGGTGAATCAATTCCACCAACGTGATTCGATGGAACGCTTAACCAGGACCCCGACAACCTACCAATGGCTGAGGGGATACAGGAAGCAGCAAGTGCATGGCATCCACCAGCAGAGCGAGTGAATAGATCTGATTGAAGAGGGGGAACTCAAGTGGAACAGAAAAGCATCCCACTCTTGTCACTAAGTGGGGATAATAGGAATACATAGTTACAAAGGTTGTCCAACAGAGAACAAACCCCTCGTCAATCCTATGATGTCCCTCAACTCCAAACCGGAAGGTCTGCTTTGGTACTGACACCAGAGGAGCAAAATAGATTGATGGAAGGGACGATGTAAGGCAAAATCAATCCAAAAATCACTGGGGATGGATGTCAGTGAACAAGAAATGCGGCAGCAGATGCATTTTACACATACACTAACTTCTCCTCCTTCATCTCATGTTAGAACTAATCAAAGTGCATACCAAGGAATTCCACCTAGCCGAGGAGAGGTGATGAGGCACAAAACGGGTAATCTAAGTGTAATAACCCCAATTGCAGCAGCACCAGCCCTCCAAGAGGCAAGGGAACGAGCAGCAAGAGGCCATGCATAGAGACTAAGAAAGAATGAGAGAAGACGAGTGCAAGATACTTTGAGTGATGATGACATTCCGGATTTAGATGGAGATGAACCCACAACGGCAGTGAATAAAAGCCAAGGGAATGAAGTTAGAGAGATGGAGCATGATTATCAAGCAATGAGCGAACAGGCAAAGAGAATTGTGAAGAGTACCTTGTCAGATCCTGGAAACTTTTCTCACTTAACATCGAATGCACTACCAGGAGATGAATGCTGGAATGTAGTGATGAGCCTAGTAATTCACCAAGTCTTGGTTGCAGCGGAAGTGGATAGAACATGTTCTGCTCTGGGACAACATAGGAGCATCTTATCTGGGTTTGTCATGAAGATATGGACACAGCAAAGTTGCTGGTGGGTGATGGGACAACACCCAGCGGAAACAATTAGCATCTGCCACCGATTCAATCTTTGGATTGGAATGGGTACAGCAGTGCAACCAATTGCTTTATTGCGCCGTTGCTTCTACCCACAGCGTGATGTTATCAAATGCGGTGATCTTTGTAGATTGGAGCTGATTGTCCATGAAGGTTGGCTCTGGTTGTAGATAGACTTGTCCGGGAACCCTTAAAAAGTCTTTGTTATTATGGTTAGTGGTCCTACAAAGCAACCCCAACCTGAGTTAGAGGGACTATAGATAGGAGATTGGTTTTCTTTTCAGGTGTGGGTTTTCCCAAGAAGTTGGTTACAATAGCATCCTCTCCTATTGAAATCTGTCGGGGGAGAGTAAACACTTTCCTTGCCATCCAATCTGCTTGCTCACTGTATAGTAACCTTTAGATGTAAGTATAAGATTTTTGTTTAATATATATAAGTGCAAAGGAAAGCGTCTATCCAGTTTAATCTACAGAACATTTGCAACAGATCTTTCTAAGGTGTATGCCTTAAGATATTGTTATGTGATAAGGTTCATATTCTAGATCTTGATCTGGCCAGTTGAGATAGCAATTTTTGACAAGAGACGGGAAAGGTGGATTCATTCTACACTTACAGAGAAGAATGCTGATACGGTGTTCATAGAGCCTAGCCTTGGGACAAAGATACTGATAAAACTACATCAAAATGCCTATGTGGATGGAATGCTGTTTTGATGACTTGCTTATGCACGTGCACATGACCGAACATCCAGTAACAGCTGAAGAGATGAGTTATTCCATTTTTGCATGTCCAGATGAATGTGAACGTCATGGTAAAGTAATTTGGATGGATTTTAAAGGTGAATGTGAAAACCTTGATGCTATTTTGCTTGCGTTTAACATGATGTTACATTTACATTTGAATTAGATGGCTCGTTCCAAAGAAAAAAACAAGATACTAAAGATGATGATTTCAATGGGAATGACGGAGTAAAATTTAAAACTGAGTGGCTACCTGTTGAAAGCACTGTTCCCAGATTTTTCGTTCATTTTCTTTTCAGTATGAAATAAAACTCTCAAGTCGGATTGAAAAGTGCATCGAGCGAGCTTTTCCTATACGGTAGAACCTATAACAAGTGAAGGTTATCCAGATGAGCTGAAGCATGTGATGCAGGAAGTGGTCAATTTTTAGTGACATACATGGCAGACAATAGCACAATTTGACATGTAGCTTCCCTGAAACCCACAAATGAGAGGTACACCATTTGACGTTTGCAAATTTGTTTCTGTCGACAAAATCAAACAGTCACATCCACACCCAGCCAAGTTCTTGACAAAAGAGTATAGATAGAGTCCTACACCCAGAAAAGTGGTTATCTATGCTTTCAGTAAGGCTACAAGTAGTGCCCCTTACAACCAGACTGCAACATTAAATACATGAGTATAGTCAAATATGGAGCTTTACCCATTGATAGCAAGTGTGAGACATTTCCTGAGCTTTCTGACGACAAGTTGACTGAGCGGGAGACAATATCACCTCTTTATGCCAATGTTGGTATCCTGGATACCACATTGTCCCAGATTACCTTCTTAAAAATAACATTTCCAACACAACACATGACGCAATAATATCAACAATCACCACGGCCACAATTCTTCCATCGATACTGACGATGCAAATACAACAGCTGTAATGCAAATGCAATCATAACAATAACAAGTGGACATATCAGACAGGAAAAGACCTCATAATTTTTTAGGAATGCTAAAACTCTCAAGGACAAAGAAAATGATATAAGGGCGCATGAAACCCACTGTGAAAACAATGATAAACTACTGACTAACTAACTATAACTGCTGCTTCTTCTGAAATATTCAAAACAGCTACAATGCCACAATATTAACAATTGATATGGACTTTAATCAATAACTCAAAAACAAGCAACAATGATAATATTAACAACTCTGTAGAAGCAACAAAAAACTGCTACAACCACTGCAGCAACAATAGAGAACAAAGCTACCGTGACCTCCCATTTTTTGGTTGCGAGGGGTGTTCAGTGGTGCTGGTGCTGGAAACTTTGGTTCGATAAAGAAAATGAGGAGTAGGAGTAAATGAGTGATGTTGTGTCATTGAGACAGGTGTTAGACAATCCCTGCCAATTTGTGCAGTGTCAGAAATCCAAAGTCATATGTTTAAGCTAAAAACTATTTACATACAATTACAAATTCTCTTACTTTTAGCTAACTCCATATGCCTGCAGTATTTAAATCCCCCGTAAGGACTCTGTTGGGTAGTTCATTCCAAAAAGATTCATTCACTTTTTTGTTTAAATCGACTATTTATTTTTACTCAAACAATTCAATTGAATTACTTTGGTTCTACTTATCTTTGGATCTTTTGGGAGATCTGTGAGATTGTAATGACTGAACTCACAATTTTGATTACAATAATGTGAGTCTAGCAATTTTTCTTGGACATTTTTTGTAATCCTCACCATTTTTGAGACTCTCTCGAATCTCCAACAGTGTTGAGGAAAAAACTGGGAACAATTAACATTCCAGACCTTGATCCATTGTCCACTCTTTGCAAAATCAGCCAGGAACTATAGATAAAATAGGATGACAGCGGTGAGTAAGTTAATGAGGTGCACACGATTATGAGACTTGTTCTCTCTCACTTACATTTTGAATTTCCGTCTCAAATGCGGCAATATCTTACAACCAGCCATTCTTGAAACCAGTTTGAGTGTTTAACAGTTCGTCGGTTCTATCGGGTGCCTGTGATTTAATCGCTTCCGATCAGACCTCAAACTGTCTTTATCGATCTCTTCTTTCTCCATGAAGCCCGATAGTAAATGGCACTCCAGCAGCCTGTACATCATTTGAGCTTTTCTTCACTCGTATCTCTTGAAGGACACTCATCATGGAGCCAAGAGAACTTTGACTTTTCTTGTTTGGCATTTGCATGCAAATTTTCGCAGTACCTACTGACAAGTAGAAGTTAAAATAAATGGAGTGAGTGCCAAGTGCCAATACTCATGTGGAAGCTGGCTCAAATAGTTCCTTACCATAATAGTCCAACCATTGCAGTCATCTCGTAGATGTTTTTTCAAATGCTTTGCGTTGAGAGAAAGGGAGTCAATGCCAATGACGCAAATGGATCCGTTCCTTTCTATCTCCTTGATTCCACCAAAATGTGCAAGCTTTGTCTCGTAGAGAAGGATTCGTGTTGACAAACTCTTTGTAAGTTGCATCTTTGTCTTGCTCCCAGAGTCAATTGTACTGAATAAAATGAGGAGAATAGGAATGGTTATCATGGTATTGAACTTAAACATCTCAAACAAATTCAAGCTGCACTGCCAAAAACGCACCTTAGCAAACGAACCGAGATACTCTGCTACAGTGTTTTGAATGCCTTGAATACAACCAGTAAGAAGCAATGCAACCTAAAATGATATCCCCAATCCAAAATCTTCTTGTAGCAAGATAGAATAGCTTGTGCAGATTTGTTGATGCATTGCTGAATCTCGTCAAGAGATGTGAAGATAAAGAATCATTGGGAGGCACAAGTTGCACATCAACTTCAAAAAATGGTTTTGATGCACCGATAATGTTGTTCCCTTTCCTTGATCCAAGAGCAATCATCGAGTGTTCGGCCGAGAACAAAAGAGATTGGTACATGTAATGATTGTAATAGTCGCGCAAGTTGTCAATGTCTTTGGGGACACACTCAATTAAAGATGACTCAAATGGATACGACACGACTTGCTGAATCAAGTCAGTGACGGCACTTTCGATTTCCATGGTCTTGCCCTGCAAAAGGCGGGATCTCACGGTGATATCGTCCATCTCCACGTCTAGGTTGGACGAAAGACCCATCATCCATTGTTTCACGGCGTGGGGGAAGTATATTGTTGGTATCCCAAAACTCTCGACTCTACCTGGTTTCACTTGACAGTCATTCCATTGACCCCCAGTTCGGTTCGTCGAAGCAATGCACACCGGTTTGTCCCAACCGCCACTCGGCCACACTGAAGATAAGATAGAAGGGCATGTCAAATATGGTTGATTGACGGTCCTCTCATTCAAATATTCACTCTATTTAAGCGTCTCGATGCAGAAGTGACTTACATGAGAGAAGTGCATTCTGAATAAAACATTAATAACTGGTGTTTCAGATGCCCTCACTTGTACATCAGAGAAGCAAGGACATTGATTGAGTAGTCTCGTCAAACGAAGGCATGCCAATTTGTCGAAGGGACAAGTGGGATCGTACACGAGATCGGTTATGTGCTCATATGTGTGTTCATCCCCTTTTGCATGGAGAGTGTTGAATACAGAGTACATGTAGATTTTCGAGTCACTGCGGCCGTCATTGTGCCGAGGACGAGCTACGTGATGAACAATTCATTTGGAGGCGAATCGACGACGGCAAAAATGAAGGTAAGAGTGAAAACAAATGAATGATTGCAAATTTATCAATTGTGAAATACGCTCTCCCACTCACATATCGATTGAATACGGTGTGTTGATTTTCGTGGCACTTGGACCGGCAGAGTTGGCCATTTTGCCGGTGATGAGCTAAGAGACGAGCAATTCAATCGGAGACGAATAGACGGCAGAAAGAGTGAAGGTAAGAACGAGAACAGATGAATGATTGCAAATTTATCCATTGCAAAACACGCTCCCCCATTCACCTCTTGAAACCGCTGTAATTGAGCATGAACTGCATTGATTCAAAACGGATAAATCGACGGGGCTTCTGTCGATGATGTGGGCTCGATGGTTTGCAACTTTGTCCGTTTTGGTTCGCGGTCTCTGACCTTATCTAAAGCAAATGATTTAGGTCGACGAAATAGGTCATGCATGAAAAATTGAACATGAGAACACCGGCGAAATTCGGCGAGTACCTATCGAACGAAAGTATTTTTTGAAATTCGAACACGTTCGAAAGCATGGCTTGAGCCCAATAGCAGCACTAGAGAGATGAATCATGACATCACATCGACTTCACCATTGTCATGCTTTCGATGGCCAGTGGTTGGCTCGAAGTTATGAAAGTGGAAGAAATGTCATACGTCAGAGCATGGGACTTCATGAGGTGGTTTGATGAAAAATTCCACGGTAATTCTACCATCATAAAGAATCAACAATTGGCTCTTGAGGATAAGACATCATTTGTTACACTTGCTCAATGACATTGATGCCATTCGAGGAAGGTGACGCTGTAATTCTTTTCAAGGGTGGGGCAGTAAAGAGAGTAAGGATTCGGTAGCTTTATTACTTCAACCCTCCATGTAATTGCCCAGAAAAACATCATATAGAACCATTCTCTGTCATTCAACTCTGTTCCATCCAAACCTGATCCTACGCACTTTTGTGGTGTGACATCATCAGAAGATTGCCTGCCATCCAATGGCCCTTGTGTTAAGGTACACTGCATAAATCCCAATTATTGTGCCATGGTACTGTTGTCAAACGGAATGGCTGTCATAAAATGGAGTAGCTTTGTCAAACTCATTACCACACTGGTGAAGTGCAGAAAGAGTTCAACAGCTGTGCATTGTACTCTGTTGTGAACCTGATGAAATCATCTTATTCAGAAAATACATCAATGTCTTTTGAATGTAGACTTTGGGTTTAAACTGGTGCAAGTCTTGCCACTGAGTTCTCACTGGAACTCCTGTTGAAGATGGAATGGGTGCTATCTTCTGGCAAAGATGTTCATGAATAGATGTTTTGAATGCTCTACTCATAGCATAGGTGGAGATCAATCCTGTACAGAACTGTCATTGGATATCATCACTCTGTGAGTTCTCTTGTTTCTTGCCATTGTATGGAATTAATACTTTGTCAATCAAGAAGCAGAGTCACCAATATTTATCAATACAATCAGAACCTTTGCAGTTAATGAACAGATGCCTAGATAGCCTCAAGCTACTCCCGTTCTGTGTGTTCTCTCAGCAGAGTCGGGAACCCAAACAAAGTCTGTAAATTTTATCAGAGTTAGTGTGTGAAATAGCTGACATCACATATAGAAAAGTCGGGCACCATTTCCTGATATTACACATGGTGAGGAGCATAAACATAACATTGAGAAGACATTACAAGGAAATTTCAATCTTAACAATATGTTCGGCTCCATCCCATATATGCTGAAGATCTTTGTCACTAAAAAGTTAAAATTTGGTCTGCAATCAAATGTTTTGCTGCGACAGAAAATTGATGCAATGGAATTAATGTTTTGTCTCTCAAACTAGATTTACATATTCAACCATGTGCAACACATAACCTTCCAACCTCAATTTGTCAACTGTTGTTATAGCCATAAAACCGAGGATCGAATCTTCTTGTTGAGCATTTTTTGGGTACAGAGAGGTAGTGAAGCAAATGGCCATTTATTTTTAGTCACTTCATACTTCACTATGAAGTGGAGAGCACACAAATTTGTAGACAAAGCGTAAACTCAAATCCACTTTTATTCGACTGGTCCCAGCTAACTTGCAAGATGTCGAGGGTAACAAATGTCATTATCCATCAAATGTGCACATTAAATCATCATGTCTGTGTCATTGTTTTAGTTTGAATGGATAAATATATTCTATTTTAATAATTGCCTTCACTGCATTTGTTTTTTACAGTTCTCGGTGTTGTACTCAATCTTTACTTACATACATTACTGCAAGATTCAATATAGAACAATTAGAATGGTCAATGCTTCAGACTGGTTTGAAATTTATGTGAATAGATTAATTTTTACAGGACCATGACAGACTAAATTCTTTGTATATAGGGCACTGTGTATTGGGGCCCATGGTGAAATACCTTTTGGGATTTTTAATTTAACACGCACCGTGTTATTTCACTAATACTTTGCTTTATTGTACATAATGTGCTATGGTTCTATTTGCGCAAATATTGAGAAACAAACAGTGATTTTGCTTGAGATATATTATTCCATTTGAGGGAAAACTTTGTCTGATTCAAAAATGGTCCAAAGAATCTTCAAGTAGCAAAGGCCCATTTGTCAGTTACAAACAAACATGACACCAATTCAAATCCTCTCTCCTAGTTCTGAGCTTTTTAATTTGAAAAAAGTATCTATGCAAGGGAGTGACATTGATCTTGGTTCAAACTATCTCTTGGCGAGGACACGAGGTCATGAGACCCCCATCCCGAAAATTGATATTGACATAAAGAAAAAAGAAAATACTAAAGATAATATGGCATCATATGCATGCTCAATGATGTCATTAATGTCTTGGTCTCTCCACATCGTGATTCAATTGTGTCAACCGGTGTCTTGAAGGTGCCACATCACATGTTTGGTCTCAACAAATGGCAGCTTTTTCATCAACGATAGAAAATCATGAGGTGTTAAGCAAGATGACTAGGTTTTTGAGAGGAAATTTTTCTCTCACAAAAATCAAGCCTAAGGTGGCAATGGCTAGACCATCACGGACTTCTTCAAAA